>JAPMOR010002685.1:327739-341968 GCA_026543865.1 Argiope aurantia | reverse complement strand
ACACACACACACACACACACACACACACACACACACACACACACACATATATATATATAATGTAAAGACATAATTTTTTAACAGTTCCGTGGCCGAAGACAGATAGCACGTTGCATTTTTAAACTTCATTTTATTCCACCCCGAAACGCATAATTTATGTCTAAGAAGCGCAGACAAAACACGACTCCTCACAGTGAGGCAGTTGAGCGAAAGAGAAAAGAGTAAACGAAATATTTACCCTCATGATTATAAACTGTGAAATTCTGATAGGGATTTCTTTACACTTGTCTTTTTAGGTAAGGGAATTATAGGGATCTTTTAAAAGAATGTGTTTAGATCAATTAATTTTTATCCCTTCACTCGAAGTGTGAGAACTAGTCGATTTCAGCAATTTTGCAGATTTTCTGTTGCATTAATTAAATAAAAAATGTGGAATTGAATCAGGAAATAAGAGAACATTTTAGAAGAAAGTTAATGTGGGCTAAATTAATAAGAAAATTAGGAAATTAATTAATTAGGATTTAATTTATATTTAGAGATACCATTACATTTATATCTAATGTAATGAGCCGTATGTGTATGAGCCTTCCACACGCACACACACACATGTATATATATATATGTTTGTGTGTGTGTGTGTGTGTGTGGTGATATTTTAAATCTAATTTATAACTTAATAAATTTCCCAATTCTTATCTTAATTTTGACCATGCTAACTCCATTCGAAAATATTCTTTTATTTCCTGATCCAATTATCACTTATTATTTAATTATTTTTAATATGTTCTCTGGAAAACTGATGACTTATACATTTTCTGACACTCAGAGAGAAGGTATAAAAATCTCTAACACTTACATATAATTTCAAATAAACCTAAGAATCCCATGCCTAAATCGACAAGTGTAAAGAAATTTCTATCAGAATCTAATAGTAACATCATTAAAAGGAAACATTTTGGACATTGTTCTTGTATTGCGATGTAAACAGAAGTCTTTTGATCATCGTTTCTTCCTTATACATAATATGCCTCTCGTGGTGAAATAAACCGAAATTATAATTTAAAATGTTTATTCTTAACGGTAACGCATTTTCAAAATTATCTTCATACCAGCGCGCTTACACACACACACACATATATAATCTTTAATCATTATTTGGCAGTAATTCTTACTCTCAGGTTGCTTACACGTTTGCCTCACTAGAAAATTTGAGGTGATGCTGTTTTCTTAATCATAAATTAGAGTAAATCTAGCAGTTCTGCTTGTAATCGTCGAAACCGAGAAGTTAGGTCAGATTAAATAATTTAAGAATAACTCATAGAAAGACCCACTCGGAATGAACGAAATAGAGCTAAATATACTTTAGAATGCTTCTAATTATAGAAGTTAAATATAGCTAATAGCACAGAATTACTTATCATTATTACTCAAATAAAATAAAATTAATGTGGCAAAAGAGATGTGGAATCATTTTCGGATAATTTGTATTCATCTAAGTTGATGGAAATGATTAAATTAATCTTATTAATACTCGCTGTTTTCGGTTATTGATATTCAGATATTCACAAAATGTTGTTAATATCATGTTTAGCAAATTAAAAAACAACAAAAATATGCATCTCATCAAAACGGAGATAAAGAGATAAATTCAATTTTATTTTTAAATACTTTAACATTACATATTTCTGCTTTCTTACATTTATATCTCACTTTTACCAGAAAATTTTAATTTTAAAAACTGATTATTTAGATTTTAGAAATTGATTTATTTAACTAATTAAGGTATTTATAATTTCTAATCACTGTAGATATGTATAAAAATATGGCGAAACAGCGATTACAGCTGAGGTCACGTAATGTCCCAAATGAATCAAATTTGAAATAAATTTTGGGAGTTTGTAAGCATAGTGAGCAAGGATGTAAAATCCTATTCTTCATGATAACCTATCCATAATGTGAATCCGATGTGCACATAAATGGAAGCTTCATCCCGCTTATGTGACATGGAAATCTGGACGGGAAAAGGCCTATGTAAACGTTATCTGCGTCATCTAAACACGCCTCAATATTTCGAAGTTCGTTGCTCAAAGGAAATATAATTTTACTATTATTTTTTATATCATAAAATACTAAGCAGACAGATTTTTTTTCAATATTCATATTTCATCTTTTCTTTAAAGTTATTAATGCCTGTTTGATAACATTTATTAAATCTTTCAATACTAATTAAATAACTCAGATGTTAAATATTCGTCTAAATTGTTTCAGTGATTTACAATATGTTTGTGAAATGCACTATTTCTTTGCGTCATAACTTAAATTAATTACACAGAAACAAACTTCATTCAAGTAAATTTAGCGAACACCGAAGGTGACTCAAAAATTATCAATAACTTAAGGATCATCCAGAATGACAGGATTTCCCAATGACGAGATGTTGTTTTCCAGAATGGATAATTCAAGTTTTAGAATCCCTTTTCCACAAATAATTTGCCATTATATGAATATGTTGCGCGAAAAAATTCAATCACCATCCCTCTCACTAGAAGTGCACTGTGAGAATTTTGAGAGGACTGAGACGATTCAAACGTCGTCCTCACTATTTGAGCACAGCTGAATGTTGTGACATTCAATCCAAAATTAATCTTTGAAATGTTTTAACATGAAATTATAATGAAACTCAAGTAATTAAAGAATGATTACCAGATGATTTTCGTTTTGCTAATTTATTTTATCAGTGAATTTCTTAAACAAATAAATGTTTATTTTATATAAAATCAAATTCAATTCTAAGTAATACTTTCTTTTAATAGTTTCTTCCTGTTACAGAAATTTAGATATTTATCACTTAGATTGATTAATTATACATACACATAGGTAATCTTTGAGTGCTGAATTTTTTTAAACCAAGATTATTTTTTCTGCAGTAAAATTATTAAAGATAATTAGCCTTACTAGGCTATAAAGCTTACTGAAATGAGTAAATCCATTACTTTTTTTGTATTTGTAATTAATATGAGGAAAGAATCTCAAAAAATAAATATGCATAAGATGTTAAGTTACATAACGTTTATAATTGGTTTCGAAGTGAAATGGAAGGCACTTTAAGAATTCTTTCCTCTCAAGTGCTTTAACCTAGAAGTTAAATAACTTCCTCATTTTTTTTTTATCCTAAGCAAGAATTGAACGCCAAACTAAATGGCTTCCCGCTGTGCTGATCTTGCTTGAGAGGCGATATCACTTATCAGTTGCAACAGCACTATTTTTCATCCGGAATTATTGTTCTCACACCCAAATAAGGTGAGCCGGCGTATTTTTTCTTTTAATTTTTTTTTCCTATGGACATTTAACGTACATTTTTTTTCTTTGTTTTCAACGAAACACTTGCACTGTAACATGGGGGGGAAAAAGCAAAACTACTTTTTTGTATACCGAATTACATTTTTTTGTATACTGAAGATATTAGTTTAAATTTTTCTCTATAAATAAAAAAAGTTTAAAAAGAACTTCATAAATCCTTAATTTTTTTCACAGAATTTTTCTAATAAAAAGATCTAATAAAATCTAATTGAGAAATAATAATGCAAGAATATAGTTTCTTTAAAACTGGATTTTTTTTATTTATCATCAGAATAATAGAATTATGAATAGTTAGACCAATATCGTGTATCAAGAAAGTAATTTTATAGTTAAGGATGAAACGAAACCTTTAATTTATTATCCAAATTACTGTTTTCCTTGATTACTAACGTGTTTTATTTCTGGAAGATTATTATTACTATTATTTACTTTATTGAAGATATATTTTGCACATACATCATAACAAAATGTGTTTAGATGCCAACGTTATCCTTCATATAAATATAAAATTTAGACATTTTTACTCCATTATAAACTTTCTTTCGTGCTTTTCAATATTGGTGTATACTCATTTAAACTTGTTGTTCTTACAGTTTAGTAAAACTATGGTTAATTTAATGTTTTTAACTGAAATTAAATGTGGCATTGGGAAAGATAAAAACAGTTTTATTTTTCAGTTATTATCAATAATGATATTAAGATATTTCATACAAGATATTAATTATAAGCAGAGCTACTCGGTATACTCCATGAGATGAAAAATTGGTTAGATAAACTGCTGCAGATTTTTTTAAGATTAAATGATGCTATTATCCGAAGAGATTACTTCTTTTTTTTATTGCTTTTAATCAGAATATTTATTATAAGTAACAAAGGAAAAAAATCTCCAAATATGTATACCTTTTCCTGTAAATTCACAATTATAATTTACTTAATAAATACTTTACAATATTTCTTGATTCTCCAGTTATCTTTTTTTTGCGTGCATTTCAAATATTTAAAAAATATATTTAAAAGAATTTAAGCTTTCTGCTAGCTTATCTCTCCTGCAAATAATAATATTTATAACTCTCGATTCATCGAACAATGAGCCTTTTCGTTTTTCTGTGAATTTTTCAGTGTGAAGCAAAGTAAGCGATCCAACTTATATAGGAAGCCAAACTTTATATTTCGAAATTTTTTCCACACAATTTGTAATAAAATTTTTTCTGATGAAGATTGATTAGAAACACTAGAGCTAAGCGAAATATGTGAAAATAATTTAATTATTTTTGAATAATAAGTGATAATCTACGTAGTTAAATAAATTTTCAGAAAATTTCTTTTTATGCACTGCATTCATATAAGGAATACCCTATCTTAAGGCACTTTTCTTACTTTAAAATCAAAATTAAATTTAGATTACCTTAAATTTAGAATTGAATTTTCAATTATGAAAAACATGATGATATATTTGAATGAAAAATGACAGCTATTGATTGTTTTGACTAAATATTTACTTATGGGATTTTGTATAGAGAAACTTTCAAGTATTGAATTTTCAGCAAGCATGGCAAAAAAAAATCCTCTTTAACCGGTTATCTCTAATTTAATTAACTGTTTTAATTCTAAAAATAAAATTTGTTTTCCACAGTTCTGGTAAACTCTGGAGTACATATAAATAAGTAATGCAAAATCCAACAATCGCATGAGTTGTATAACTCGGGATTTTAATGTGAAAATATGATCAAGCAAATAAGCCGATGCACTGAAGAGCACCTTGCATTTCAGCACCTTGCATTTTAAATATAATTGATATTCTTATTGCTAATGAAAATGTTTATGATGCTAATTTTGGATTGAATTTTTATTCACTTTCAAAGAATTCGTATGTATGTATGCATAATATTCTTGAGTTCTTACTATATTTTAATGTTATTTCAATCAATCTGGCATAAATGTAGTCATATAGAACGTTGAATATTATCATAAAATTTTGAAGTACTTATATAAAGGTGGCATAACTCATAACACATTGCAACATATCAAACTTTAGCCACAAGGGCAAATCAGTTACTTTGAAATATGTTTTTATGCTACTTTAAATCAGTACTTGCGTGTGTCACAAAAAAAATTAAATCATTAAAGGAGCGCTTATAAAATACATATTTACCAAGATATATAAAAATAAAAGAAGGGAAGAAAAAAGAAGCAAAAAAACTTTTTTTTTTCTTTGAAATCTTAGTTCTTGAGAAAGAAAGTACAGAGGGAACTAGGGAAAATATTTCAAAGATATCAGAAGATAAAAATTATAAATAAATGAGTGAGGAGAATTTTTTTTCTGAAGAAGAAGACGAAGAGTACCTACTTCAGACTTATGATTGATGTCTTACATTTTCCTTGAGGGATGGTGTCCTGAAATCAAATCAAGAATTTAAATTTCTAAAAGAAAGTAGCAAGTAAGTTTGCAAAATTGCTATTACAAACCATGCGTGAATCGAGGTGGAAATGGTAATTGGAAAATCAATATTTCTTTTAATCAGTAGAGGGTATAAATATATTTTTAAGTTTTGTTTATTTTTCTAACTATAAAAACGGAAAAAAAATTAGAAAAAAATCAGATTGGAGAGAAAAAACTTTAAATTAGCTTATATAAATTCATGTATGATGAAGATAAATTGACAAGATAAATCGTAAGATAAATAATATTCATTCTTAAGATATATTTTTTGTGCATCTGTACTAATAAAAATTCAAATTTCCAATTAGAATTCATAGAAGTAAAATAAAGACAAAATGATCTCACAGGATAGAGTAATTGAAAAATAAATTAAACATTTATGCAATGAAATTAATTTATTTAAATTCATCTAATATACGTTGTAAAATATATATCATTTGAATCTCTGAAATTTTGTTGTTCGTTTTCTATTTAAATGAAAACAAATTAAACATCCGTAAATAAGTGTCTAAATGGGAAAATAAATCAAAATAGAGATAAACGAGAAAAAATAATGTTTCACTAATTATTATATGTTCAGAAACTTTGACATTATCACAAATAAATTGATTAATAGATTTGTTAAATCTTTGAAAAAAAGTAAAATACTTTAAAATATTAAAGTACATGTGTATGATACTATAACGATTATTTTGTACTCAGATTAGTTATACTTTTTATACTATGAAATAATTGTTTCATTAATGATATTACCTTTATTATTAACATTGTTATAACAATTAACATATAATTAACATCATTCATAATGGTGTTTGTTGCAAACATAATGAAATAACTGTTAATTGTTCCATTATGTACGAGAAATGCAATTATTTTTTAATAATATTTCTAGCCTATATATTTAAAAAAATGTTTGTGATCAAAAAGCAATTATGAAAATAAAGAGTAAAATACAAAAGAGGAAGGAAGATGATTATACGTTATTTTGCATCATTTAAGAGTTTATTTTCAAATCAAAATTTCAATTTAATTTTAAAACAAGTTATACCATGTACCAAATATGGACACCACTTTTGTTATTGGTGTCAAATCTTTGAAATATTTTTGAAAATATTAATAATACCTTTATTTTTATTTCCATTTCTTTTTGGTTTTAAATTTGGAATGTTGGAAATAAGTTACGTATGGACTAATAAAAAAAAAGATAAAAATTCAGCCATTACTAATATTTTTGTCTCATATTAAATTTAAACTTAGTTTCATAATATTATCGTTTTTTTCATAAATTATGAATTAAATATATTCAATCATTTGCCTGGTCTCAGTTTGTAACAGTTCTGTATATATTGCTGCACAAATCAAACTAACTAGCATCCCCGTGGCTCAACCGGCAGAACATTTCATTTATGATTGGTTGGTCCTTGGTTCGAATCCCAACCATGATGTTTTATCCGAAGACTGGAATTTTTTAATTGAAAATATTATATATTGTTTATCTAAGATCGGAAAGGCTATAGATCTTTCTTAAATATTAAAATTGGATTGTTCTCGAACATTCTATATATACATAAAAGCCGAGTCCCAGAAGTGCTGGTTAATTTCTCAGCCTCGTGCTCTTATCAGTTGCTACTTTCTAATAAAACTGATTGATTGTTTAAACTAACGTGAGTGTATATACATATCTAATTAGATTACAAGTTTCGCAGTTACTATATAAACTTTATTTGAATTAATAATTTTTAATAATCAAGTTTTTAAGTAAAGAAATAATATTATTAAATGTACTCATAAAGTAAATATTTTAATTAATAATGATTTAAAATATCGAATCACCCTTTATATATATATATATATATATATATATATATATGAGTTTTTTGTTCCCCATTTTTTTACAATCACACATATAACATACTATTTTAAAAATAATAAGCTTCAAACTAATCTGTTTTCAAAAATTATCTACAGGGTACATTAATTAGATTAACTTGGCATTTCATTTATCTTGGTAATAATACAGATAAAAAAAAATGTGACGACTTCAAAAAATTAAATATGTTTCCATCATATTTAATAGTTACTAAAAGTTTACAAATGGAAAGTATGAATAAAAGCAAGTATGAAATCTATCTGACCTCTGCTACTCTATTTCAAATGTATAACATGAAATTTTCTATTTCAGTATTTATTTTAATCCCGACAGTTTCAGTTAAATTTGTCTGGAAGCCGATAGCGAACTAGGAAAATTGGATTTAATGATTAACAACTAAAATCCGTAATGCACTCCTCGGGGCAATTTTGAACCTGAATTTTCTAGAAATTACTGAAATATTTCAATTTCGAGGGGAAGTTTGAAATCCTGGTAAACCATTACAAAATGAGAAGTGGGTAAAATGGTTTGCACTTTTATTCAAACTGAGTATTTTATTCAACTGAATATTTTTTGAATTCTTTAAACAAAAAAAAGCAATTTTTTAATTTATTTTTGTTTTATTTTGAAAAGTATGAAAATAGAAAAATCAATAGTGACAACATATATTTTAACTGTAAAAGAAAATAATTTTAATAAATAATAAGTAAATTCTTCAAATATTTTGAATATAAAAATTCTTTGATTTTTTATATAGAATAATTTTTCGCATTAATAATTCGATACATAATGTAAGATTTGCTCAGCACAAGGGAAAAACACTGATAATTTTGATAAATATTAAAATTATTTGGTGATAATTTTTATAAATTTATCTTAAATAGAATGCAGTATTTTTTTACGTATTTTAAATTTATAATAATAATACTAATAATTCTATTACGACTGAAATTAATAAGGTAACATGTTTCTATTGGACAGATTTAATACATCATAGCTTTTTAATATCAATTTATTATTGGAAATGCTGCCATACAGTGTAATTCGAGAGTTGTGGTGCATGGAGTACACCATATAATTTTGCCATATTTTTTTAAATAATTTGTTTTTCTTAGTATTTTTTATATTAAACTATTGAGAAATCATTTTAGAAAGGGAAAAAAAGAATGAATAAGAAAAACAGAAAAAATTAAAATAGATTATTTAAAATAAACTCTAAAAATCAAATTGACAAAATTACATTTCCGAGAAACTTTCAGAATAAAAATTAAAAGAAATTCTTATACATAAATGTTCCAATTATTTAGGTTATTATTAGGGGAAAAAGAATATGAGTAAAATCATGCAATATATACAGTAACTACAACATTTTCAAAATCCAATTATTTTTTAAAACACTCATTGCAGCATGTTCTAGAAACATGCACAGATGCTTTGCACGGAATGAACTCACAGAATGTTCATGTGAGGATTTGGAAATCTGATATTTGAAGTTAGAGAGAACCCATTGGTGCTCTCGGTATAAAAGTTCCTCATTTTAGGCACTATACAAAGATTACCTGAGAAAAACCATATCTTAAATCTCTACTGTTCTTATGAATAAAAATGTAATTTATCCATATATTGATTTATAATCATAACAAAATATATTGTCTCCATTAATGTGTTAATTTAAAAATTCAGATTTAGTTAATTTTTTCACTATTTGAAAAAAAAAATATCTGCTTACCTGCTGGGCCAAATTATTAACATATCTTATGATTATAAAATACAACTGACTCTTATATATATATATACTAGTCTCTTAATAGATTCTCAAACAAAACATTTTTAATCAAATTTTGATAGTCATATCAAACTTATACTGTTGTTTAGATCGTTTCTTTCAATTTACTATATATATTTTGCTAATTTGTTGTCATTTCCGGCAAAACTTCAACTTTAATTTAAAATGTAAATGATGAAATTGCAATTAATATTAAGATATTTTTTAAAAAAACAAAGCGTTTTATTTTATTTATCATCTTTCTTGTTATTTATTAATTATTATTATTACTGAATATGAGTATTGCAAACAGAATCGCTCGGTATTTAAGTCTTATGTTAACTACAAAATATTTTTCATAATTTATGTAATATCTAAAACAATAATTCAACAAAAATTTGTGAGATTCAGCATAAAATTCAGTTTTTAGTTTTGCTTTCAAAAGGATTGAAATGAAATCAATAATAATATTTTATACCAATAATAATAAATATTTTTCAAAAATTATGAAGTCTAAATTTAATGCAGTAAGGTATCATATTCTGAGAAATATTCTGGACAGACCAAATTTTAAATAAATGAATGAATGTTTCTATTTCCCACGATCAACTAAGACTGATTTATGAAGTTTTAAATGTTAAAAATTTAGAAAAACTCAACATTTTCATAATCTTAGGCCAATTAATCTTGAGAAAGCTGCGCCCTGATTGGCGTATTTTCTTTGAAGCGATCGATGGAAAATCTAAAATTATCCTTTTTTTATCGAATAGTGATATTCAAATTTTCATAAATCAATCAGTTTAAGTGATTGGAAATTATCTCTTAAAAGTCAGTGATTTAGTTGATTATAAATTAACTCAATGACCACCATAAAATCTGTGCTTCCTCTTATGGTGTATGCATTCTCCTTAATATCCACTCGAATAAAACATCACATACAAAAGTACTACATAGAACAAACACATCAAAACTAAACATAACATTTCAATAGTTGCCAAAAACAAAAGAGAGAAAAATGCAATTAATAAGCAGACGTTATTTAGAAAAGTACAGATATTTAGACTGGAAAATGAAATTATCTGAAATTAACCACACGCGCAGACGATATTTGCAAAAGTAAAAATATTCAAACCTGAAAAGGAAAATATATGAGTTATTCCATCAATAAATGCCATAAGTTTGTTTATATCTTCATTATTTTATGAGTTATTCCATCAATAAATGCCATAAGTGTGTTTATATCTTCATTATTTTATGAGTCATTAAACATCAAAATGGGTCCGGGACTAAATAAACACCCTGTATAGAGAGTGTAAAAGATCCTAAAATAATTTTTCTTGAATTTATTTTTTTAAAAAAATAATATCTCGTATTTCTTTCATTTCCTACAAACACGTGGCGAAAATTATATTTTTGCAGATTTCATTTCCAAAAAGATTTAATTTATTTTTAATTGGAGCTATAATCAATGTGATGGCAACACTTTGAAAAAAGCTAATTTTTTCCAATGAATGCGAAACATGCTTACTTTTATTTTTATTTTTTAAGAAAAAAATTATTGAAAAACATAATTAAAATATTTATTTAAAAATTCATTAAAAATAGAAATTTCATGTTAAGATTAAAACATTAGTATCAATTAAAAGATAAATTTGTGATCTTTAATTTGATGTAAAAATCTTTTTTGTGCGGTAATATTTGCGGAAGTTATAGTAGAAACACGTCAAAATTTTGCTTAATTTTTAAATAAATAGAATTCTATTTAAAAATTCGAAAAAATAACCCCCAGGTGCACATTCCCGGCCTCCTAGGTATACACGGGCCAAATTTGGTAGTTGTAGGTTGAATGGTCTGACCTGTAGAGCGCCAACACAAACACACACACACACACATTGAGCTTTATTATAAGTATAGATATGTGTGTGTGTGTGTGTGTGTGAGAGAGAGAGAGAGAGAGAGAGAGAGTGAGTGTGTGCGTGTGTTACGGTAAATGTAATAAAATGGTGATTATGTACAATTATAGGTGTTTATTCATAATCACCAATGAGTTTATGGGTGATTATAAATAACCACTGGTATTTATGCATAACCACAAGATGATTAATAATATTTATTACATTTTCGGTAACTTATATACGGTAACTAATATAAGTTATATGATATATATATAAAAACTATATAATTATTGATATTAATCATAATATCGCATTTAAAGTATTAAATATCTTCTGTGAGTTTTTAAAATACCTATCATTTACCGTAAAAATTATATACTGACTGGCCAAATTATTATGACCATCTCTTCAATGCAATGTTGGATCCTTTTATGCCCTTCATACGGAATTATTTTTTCTCGACACGTTTCTATGAGATGTTGGTAGATGGTATAAAAATTTGAGACCATGACCGAAGAATTGTATTCTCCAATTCCTTCAGAAATGACGATACTAGATCCACCTGTCTGATGCATTTTTTCTCATCCCACATATTCTCAATTGGAATGCGATTCTGATGAGTGTGTAAATCAGTTAATCCAGCTAGAGTCACTGTCACGCTTTCAAACCATCTGCGGACAGTGCTGGCTTTATGACAGGGAGCATTGTCATGTTGGAAATATCTATCCCCGGAAGATTATACCATTATTATTACAGGATATACTTGATTTGATATAAAACTTATATACCCTTATATATACATGCAGATACAATTTATATATACATTCAGATATTATTCCACAGTAATCAAAGACCCCTACAGTGTATGTAGATTATTTTCCGAAACGTAATATTACCTCCACCAGCTTGAAATGTTGTGTCAGTGCAATTAAGGCCATGCTTTAGTGCTGTTTCTCCATATTCGCACACTGCTATCTGCATGGTGTAACTGAAAGCGCGATTCATTGAACCACATGACCTTTTCCCAGTCATCTACTATCCCATTCTTCTGTTTATTTGAGAACTGGAGACATCTGCCTTTGTTCAAGAGAATTAATTGAGTTTATTGAAAAGGTCAGCAGCTTCCATCGCATATATGGTCTAATGTGCAGCGAACAACACGTTCATAGATATTTGTAGTTACTCCTTGATTACGATTTCCCCCAATTTGACGTACTGTATTTCTTATGTTGTATAGGAAAATTCTGTAAAGTCTCCTGTCCGATTGAACATTCAGTTAGTTACCTATAATGACCATTAGGGTATAGCCTGACATTGAGAACGAGCCTGACATTGAGAACGAATTTCTGCTTAATAGTCCATTCTGTGTAAATATTCATTGCTCGAACACGACGCTCGAAGTGTGGATGTCGAACACTTCACAAGTGCAACTGTTCTGAAAATACTAGTTACAACCCCTTAAGCGTCTGTATTCACCCGCGTTCAAACTAAGTTAAATTGCATTTTGTGCTCATTTCATCAAAATTAACAGAATTAAACAGATGCTTCACTTATCATCCATTCCCTTTTTACAGTTATCTCTCCATCTAGATGAAACACCATGGAATTATGGCCGATCTGCGTATAAATGTCCTGTGGTCATAATAATTGGCCACTCAGTGTATATAATTTTCGTACTAATCTCTAAAACTGAAAAATATTTCTAGGTTGATCGTATTCGAGAAATCTTTTGGTTGAATACACCGGAGTGATTTATTGTACGAATTTCAGGGCGTATTTTGACAATAAACAACAACTATCAATACTATGATTCAATTATTAACAAGTCTTGTAATTTATTACAAAGAACAACTGAGTTTCTTATAACTCTCCATACATACAAATGTATGAGCTATATCATGATTTATAAAATGGTATTAAATATTAAAAAAACTTCACTAAACTCTTTAAAAAAATCCATAATTTACTATCACAACTAAACTGTCAACCTGAAAAACATTTAATACATCCTTCATATTTACGAATCTCCTAAATGAATACACGAATATTATTTATTTCACGAATTTCAATCAATTTTTACTCTACTTAAAGTACACGGCATGGAATTCAAACAATTCTTCGTAATCCTAGGTTAAGCGTTCCTCTTTCTGTGCTTATTCGAATTCTTGCAGTTTCGTTTCGAGCTTTCGGGAAGAGGAAAACTGAAAGTAAACTCGGAAACGTGGTTTTAATGATGAACAACTAAAATCCGAAATATACTCCTCGGGGCACTTTTAAACACGAATTTCCCGGAGATGCCCAGAATGTTTCCGTTCCCAGGAGAAGCGTGCAATCCAGGAAAACCATTCCAAAATGGGAAGAGAGTAGAGAGGGCTCCACTTATTTTCAGATTAAGTGTTTGTTTCTAGGTTTCAGATTGTTTTGGAATGTTTGAATGAAAAAAAAAAAAAGGAAAGCTATAGTGTATTCTCTTGAACAGTATTTTACTCTGTGCCTTTGGGTAATTTCGGAAGAAAAATATTTTTTGGTATTATATTAATATTTATTATTAAAAATTATCTATAGGTTAGATAAGGTTTTTTTTCTTATTTTTATTTGAACAAAATTGTTATGATGCTATTTTTATAGAAAAATGTAATGAATAAGTAGTATTATTGAGAATAAATGGGCTTTTTGCACTATATGCACTATGTCTACAAAAGGCTTTCTAAGCATTATTATTATTATTTGTTTAATCTGATTGTTACATCTTTATAGTGAATGAAAACAAAATTTACTAACTTCTATATTTAGCTACATAAACATTTTTTTAGTGTCGACTTTCCGACTTATTCCTAATTTTTATATTTATTTTGCTATTTATTTATTTATTTATTTATAGCTATTTTTATATTTATTT
>JAPMOR010002685.1:308168-327729 GCA_026543865.1 Argiope aurantia | reverse complement strand
TAGCTATTTTTATATTTATTTATAGCTATTTTTATATTTATTTATAGCTATTTTTATATTTATTTATAGCTATTTTTATATTAATTTGTATTTATTTTTTATTTATTTGTATTATTTTTTACTTATTGTATTTCTTATTTTTTATTTATTTGTATTATTTTTTACTTATTGTATTTCTTATTTTTTATTTATATTTAATTTATATTTTATTATTATTTATTATTTTATTATTTTGCTTAAAGTCAATTAATATTTAATTATTTTTTATTTATATTTTCTTTTAATATTTATTTAAATATATTTCAATAAAGTCTAGTATAAGCAATTTGACTATATTTCTTACAGTTAAATTGCTTATGAATTGCTAATTTGGAAGGGTTAAAATTCATATACTTTTATTTCTTTATTAAATATAGGCATTAAAGAAATAGTTATTCAAGAATATGTGTTAAAAACATTCAGTTTAAAAGAAAAAATCAGTTTAAGTAATATTTCATTTTATATTGTTAACAGAATAGGAAAATTAACCTAAATAAATTAAAATAAAAAAAATAATAGCGAATCAAGACGTGTTAAATTTATTTACCTGAATATGTCTTCATGATTTTCGTAGTTAATATTTCCTCCCTACTTCCAGCAGAATTTAGTTCTAGAAAACACATCCGGTATTTTCCTACTATAGTTGAAAAACGAGGGATTATAGCCAAGGTATAGAGAGTCAAATCATGTTGTTCTAAAAGTATCCAATTTTCATATTCTGATGACAGGGGAAAATTCGAAACGTGAAATCCGTGTGAAATTTACCTCATTAATAAATTATATATATTAATTTACCATATAAAACGAAACCAAAAAGAAATCCCTTTAAAAAAGATGTATGAGAATTACAACCACAGTAAAAAATTAGAAAATGCAATATAGTTGCAGCAAAATACTTCAAAAATTAAATGCTAATTGATCCATTATTAGGAATTTGGATACGAAATGCTTAGTTGCACATAATTAATCATTTTGGCAATTGCTCTCATGTTATATCATTGGTGTTATGATACTGACGGGAATACTGCAAATAAATTTATTGCAATTTCAATGCCTTTTAAAAGGTTTTTTCGAGTATTCTAGGAAACACAAGGCACTGATTACGCTTAGAAGGTTCTAATTTATTACGTTTTTCTACATATTCGGTACATTTTTCGAGATCAATCTACTTTGTGTGATACACTTTGGTAGCGCTATCTTTGTTATTAGTGTTTTACTTAGGGCAATCCGAAATCTTGCAAAAATATTTTTTCAGTACATTTATCTTTCACGTGATTTTTTTAATAATTATGTAAGAACAATAAATTACTTGATTGCTACTTTATAAATCATGTGAAAAAACAAAATTATAAGGCATTTTTAATATTTCTCGAATATGAGTACTCAACCATCATTCCATCCAAAATATCTATATATTTTTTCAATGATATAGTAAAGCATCACTTGTAATTTTTTCAATTGATATTTGTTTTCTGATAAATTAAAAATAAAGGTTGATTGATGGTATGACTACTGATTATATTATGGTTAAGCACAAATGGAATTATCATAGCTTTTTTTAGAAAGTATAACTTTACATAATTGCAGTACATATGTCCTATTTGGTCAAAATTTTGTTAAAACTTCTTATCTGCCCTGTTCTTATTCCTAGTGATTGTAATTTGCTATTTTATTTTCCTTGACTTAAAATACAGAATCGAATCAGAATCACCGCCACAGGTAAGATTGAGAAATATTTTTTTGAATGCTTATAAAGCTTATTTCAGCACGTGTTCGTATAGAAATATTTGCCATTATGGAACCAGGTGATTTAACGGATATTGAAAAAGTATGATCATCGGGTTCAGAGCATGCCATTGATTCCTTTTTAAATTATCTTTAAGTATGCATCAATTTTATTATTCTTTTCTTCTCATAATGTCTTAGAATACTGCCATACAGAATGCTTTTCAGTACCTCTGTATCTCTGAGAAGAATAGCTGATTCTTGCAGTTTGCTAGGTTTGGTGTGCCTATATTCGTTTATTAATTTATAGATCTGGTATTTTACATAAAAAAAAGAAGAAATTTATCAGTGATTACAAATGTGAATATTAAAACTTAAGAACTATTATAAAATCTTCGGTTATACATAAAAATAACCAAAGCGTGTAAATATATACATTTCAAGATGGCCATGAACAATATAGTCCAATATTTGATATTTTTCTGTAAATTGTTCTTTATTCCGTTTGTTAAGAGAAAAATAAACTTTTTTGTTTTGTCAGAAGTTCTAAAATTCTACTTTCGAAAATCCAAGAATAGTGACACGAATGCGGTTTTCGTTTGGTGTGAAAGGAGGAGAAAATTTTCATGAGTTCAAGAAGTTAAGAATCGCAAAGATTAGAGCATGAAAAAATAAATCCTATAGAACAAAGCAAATTATCATGATTTTGTTTAAATGAGGTTCGAGATTTGAGGAAAAAAATCATGCAAAATGACATTTCAGAGTAAATAACTATAATACGATTCATAGTAAAAGTCATTTAAAACAAGTGCAAATCTCGGATAAATCATTCATATGGAATATTAGTTTTGCATAAGTGAAAGGCCTAACTATTGGTAAATAATTCCGAGACTTCATTCAGGGAATTGGACATCATATAAACGGTCTAATGCTCAATAATTCTGCATTATTAAGTCAAACGTGGCACATTAAAAAGTAGAAAAGATTGGAAATTTTATTCTGCCATAGCGTTGCATTCCTTATCTACCAATTAATGTTATTGTAAGAAAGGATGGACTGTGTAGTATAGAAACTGAATGTTCATCTATCAAACAAGGGATTCTCCTTCCGCTTATAACAAACCTACTAATTTGGTTGAATATCCTGATTAACTATATTAACATCCAATTTTGAAGTAATATGAAAACTCTTTTTTGAATGTTATTATTTTAGTTAATTTTATATTATGATGAATGCATTTAGACGGCAGTCACTTTTTGAATTTTCATATTCCAATAGCAAAAGATCTTTAGATATCAAACTGAAATTTAATTTGAATCACACCAACATACACTGTTGGCATATTATAGAATTCAGATATAATAGGATATTTTTTTATTCCATAACAGACACATTCTATCTGATCACCAGGGCCTTAGCAATTAATGCCATAGTAGCAACATATTTGATTCAACTAAATGGGTTTTACAAAAGTAGTATCTACGTAATTATTATTTTTTAAATCAATTTATCAATAAAAATAGTCACTATTTACTGGAAGAAAAATATTAAATTTATAGAAAGAAGGCTTTGTTTTTCGGACATATAAAATATAAGACCTGCCAGATTCATTATTCCGTAAACTTATTTTGCAACTATTCCGGTATCTTAGAGTAAATACCTTTAGAGGTAAATGAAGGAAAAACACAATATAACTTTCAACAGCATTTCCCGTGACAATTTTTTTTTTCTGACAGGAAATGAAAACAAGACAAGTAAGCCCAAGGGATGTATAAGATCAAGAGCAACGAAGTCTAAATGGAGTTCTTATTTTGTAACGTCTTTTACTTCCAAGATTTGGAGCAAAACAAAGGAATTGTGAGTGGGAACAGAAAAGTTAATAACTTGGTTGGAAACAGATGGTCTTTAATCACGTTTGTTTCTGCTCCGACCGATTACATTGTCAACATTAAGAACCAATGACTCGATAGACATGGGGGACTGGAGAGTGGTTTTTTTCTTCCTAAGTTCTTGGCCTTGAGATGTACTTCTTTGATCGATAGGGCATTTCGGGGAAATGTTTGTGACTTCCCGAGAAACATAAAACAATTCATGGTAGATTTTTTTTTTTGTATGGTGGAGTTTATTTCCAGGGTGAATAGTTTGATAGCGAAGTTTCTTCATTATTTCTCGTTTTCGTGGATAAAAAAATGTGGGTCACAATACTGGATATTTTTTTTTTATTTATGTGTCTTTCTATTTGATTTGTTATGATATATACTTATTTTGTTTCTAACATGTTTTATGAATTTCTGAAAGCTAAAAGGATGAAAGTGTATATAGTCGAAATAATAAAAATAATCTAAATTTTCCTATTCCTTAGAAAATATAAGCAATGAAGCATTTATATGAACTACTGAAAATATGAAATTATATGACAAAGTAGAACTACTTAAGAGTTCTGCAACTTTAGGGGAGAGAACCATGATATGTTTTAGGCTATTTTAAGGCCAACGAAACTTACATATTCCCATTTTACTTTACCAGCACCAGATTCTGGAAATTTTTATGACTCAGTATTTTTCTTTGGAGTTATCTGTCGAATTCAGGTTGGTAATTCGTGACAAGCTGTTTATCCAAATATTCCGGCTGGTTAAAAAATGATTTTTAAAAACTTTTTTTGAATAAAATTATTTTTAAATAATAATATACTAAAAAAAATCAGTGCTTAAAGAAAAGAAATATAATCATATATTTGTTATTAAAGTTGTGAAGTAACTTTTATTAAAAGCTGATAAATAAGGAGTGAATTATAATCAATAAAAATATCTATATTTGATATATGCATTAGTTCTTCCGAACGTAAATTGCTTTAGAGCGTCCTTTAGCATCTTACCTCTATAAACTATATCTCCAAGATGAGGATCTTTATTTTGAATGCCATGCAATATCATGATGAAGATGTAATAATATTATCGAACCTAATATCTTGCTTGAAAGGTACGGTAATGATTTATGCTTGATTCCGAGTTAAGAAACAACATATTGAAAGATATATTATAAATAAGATAAAACAATATCATTAATATTGATAAATCTAAATATTTCGACTGTAAAAATATAAATTTATTTAAATTAGATTTATATGTAAATATGCATAAATCTTATATTGATAATAGGAATTTAAGTATGTATAAAATATATTAATAATAAGTTTTATCAATAAGAAGTGAAGGTTTACAGCACGCATTTGCATTACATTCTTTCATTTGATGGAGTATACAATAGTCAGTACATGGGTGCGTGTCTTCTAAGTTTGCCTGTGTGTTCAATGGTGTTAATTCATTAAGATCACATAAAACTGTAGTTCAAATATTGTCTTGGTAATTGATATAAATATTTCAATACCGATAACTGACAAAATATGAATAATTGTTTCCATTATGAGAATGAACTATTTAATGATAGAATCTAAAATTTTAATTCATCAGGATACTTACAAAACCCTAATCCAAACGCGAATTTCTACAAGCCCTTTTATTTATATTCAACATATGCTATATCCATATTTACAATAGAAATTGACATTTACTCATTAATACCAATTAATTATCAGACGGTTGATACTATCTTGCTTAACTCTGTAACATGAATCCTCTATAATTCTGCGCTAAACTATATCTGCCCTAAAGCTCTTAATCCTATTCTAACTAGGTAGACACGCACACGTAATCTATCACTCTCCTATTAACATGCCTTGATATACGATTGTTACCATGTCGCTTATATTTAATTGACATTTCAAAGGTTTTAAAACATCTTTGGATCATTTATATTTTATTACACTAAATATTATATCAAAATTTCTAACTTTTTAATAAATATTTTTATTAATATAAAAATTATTAGTTTAAGCATAAATTAGGAAATTAACAAATCTTTGAAGACAATCTTTGCACATTTTATATATATTATATTCTAATACATATTTCTGTAGTTATATTAGAATTCCGTTATTAAATCAAGTTGAGTAGGCACTTATCTATTATCTATATTGTTCAAAAACTGAAGCACATTTTCAAAACACGCCGACAGAGTATAAAGGCTTCGATTTATATTAATCAGAAGAGCTTATTTGCAGTTTAAATATGCAGTCTTAATCAGTTAGTGGTGTATGTTCTAAAAATATTTAATGAAAGGTTATTGTTGTCTGGAAACGGTTGTTGAAAAGGTTATTGTAGTCACCGTGATTTATATCCATTCACTTTTCCAACTATCATAAATTATGAAATTGTTAATTATTTTAAACTATATGATACTATATTTATTTAAACTATGTGCTTTTCTGGAACTTCATTAACTTCTAGATGCTTCATACATGAAGAAGCAAGGTCAATTGCGGAAAGGAATTTAGCCTTTGATTAGATTTCTAATAAAAAAGCTTGTGCATTTTGTGTTTTTACTGTTAAAGAAATGGATTTCCACTGAGTCTATACTAAAAATACAATATTTTTTATTAAAATGTACAATTAGTTTATAAATATTTCAAGTATTATTTGTTAAGTACACAAGACTCAAATATATATCCTTATCCTTCAAACAGAATATAATCATTCAATAAGAATTTCTAAAAGCAACATTTATATTCTTTTAAATGCCAAAGTTCAATTCATTTCAAGTTGGATAAATATTTGTGTTTGATGTTTATATTCTTTGAAGACACTGGAAAAACTGCACATATCGGATTGAATTTTACGAACAAGTTAAAGAAGTATAATATTCAAGAAGAATTTACAGTAAGTTTCAAAAGTAAAATGCAAAAATACTTATACAAATCATCTGAAAATGTGTGTGTGTTTAATAATATCTGATTCATCTATTTTCAAAAAACAATTTCCAAATCACCCGAGCTCCGATTTCACAGTAACTGTATCCTATAAGTTGCATATGTCATTATTTTTCAATAGAACAAGATTTCTGAGTCGGTAAATTCGTTTCTAAAACTATATAAGTTCTGAATATGTCCTCACACTCTCTCTTTCTTGCTTCCTGCCTTCCTACTCTATTCTACATGAGTTTAGCAAAAACATTTGCAGGGTAGACATGGATTTCCCTGTCTTTGATATCTACAGCTATAATAAATGAAAGAAAGGAAACCATAAACACAATGTGCAAGGAAGGAGTAGATGATTAAAGAGAAAAATATTTAAACAAAATAATAACAACATAAGCAACCAATAGGTGAGATCTTAGCTCTGTAGTAACAAAGAGGCCAATGATAAAAATGAATACATACAGAGTGGATTGTGCAAATATTTCCTAATGCTGGTGAAGAAAAATTGTACAAACAAATATGGATGACATACACTGTGGCACTCAGGAAAAAATATTTTTTATTATTAATTGGACATTAGGGCTCCTGGTCCATGTGAAATATTTTCAGTGTACCAACTTTTCCTTAGTTTAAAATATATAGGCAATGTTTTGGTAAGCATATATAGCAATGTTTTGGTAAATGACTTCGGCTTATCCAAAAGCATATGATTAAATTGAATGTTCTGGATGCCACGATAGTAATAGGAGAGAATTATGATTGGATCTCAAAGACCATCATAGCCCACGGCACAACCACTTCCGAAGGAGGCACATACCGTCATTGGCAGGAGGTGACTCGTCCCGTGCTGTTATTATAGCCGACAGAATGATGGGATCCCATATCTGAGGTACTCCACGTGAGATAAAATTTTTGAAATATTTATTTTTCAGAATTTATTTCATCATTCCTTCAACAAGCACTATAAAAGTTAAGCCATATAAAATATGGTTTATCTCCTTTCAATAGCTTTAACTATAAATGCCTCCAATCAAGATAAATTATTTCATGGTTATCTGGTATATATGGAAACATGAAAAAACTTAGAGAAAATAGTCATTCAACATACAGAGCAAGGAAATATGCAATAAATAAATAAAATGTTTGTAAATCAAAGATATAAAAACTCTTAATTTTTAAACATAAAAAAAACATTATTAGCTAATCCACATATTTAAAAAACCTAAATACAAAATATTAATAGAGTGATAAATAAAAGTTTACATACTAATACCAATGCTATAAAAGTATCAAATAATTAATTGAACTTAAACAATATGTTTGGATTGTTTGATTTAATTACTGCTTTATACAATTGCTTCATACAATTGTATTTTAACTTTTTTACTTTAGATTTAATTTTATCAAATGTTTTTTTCCGTGTAGTTCATGGATCATTAATAATTTTTAATAGCTATTTAATAAATGTCTGTATATATTTCTACTGTTTGTATTAAATCATGCGCTTTATGTTATATGATTTTAAGTTCGCATGAACAAAAATAATAGTGTGATTTAATATGTATTATATAAGGACTTATTAAGGGTATTGATAATATTCATAAATTCCCAATGGATAATATTCCATTTATAAAATAGGAAATTTTATGAATCAATGAACATAATTTTTTATCGTTTCCTATATAATCATATATAATATGCGAAGACCATTGATTTCTTTTTACATATAATACGGATCTCACGACGTCTAGTTAAAAGCACAATTGCAGCTCCAATGAATACGAAGATTTCGAAATCAAGGTTTTACTGTTCTAAAATCCAAATTACGAAATGAATGGTATTGTCACGATGTGCTTGACATCGTGACAATAAACATAAGTTGAATAACTGAATTGTTCGTCTTGCAAACTGAAAGGTTTCCTTTTTCAACTTTCTTTCAAGGATAAAAATTGTGATAATCACTTTTATTCTGTCATTAAATATAAAAATCTAATAAGAGGTAACCCAAAAGGTTAATATCATAATTGCTCCATCTGTATGTCTTAATATGAGTAGGAGACAACATTCACTATTGTTTTTCAACAATTTTTTACTGACGCCAAATGTTAGAAGTATTGTAATGGCATGTAGGATGAGATTGAAACTGATTACTCATTGTTCTTATAGTTTTGAAAAAAGTGTCCTCAAAATGGACGGATTTAACAACTAATTGATATATTGTTTATTCACATTCTTGATGATTTAATTGCTTTTTTAAATACAGAAATACTATGAAAGATTATAATCTTAGAGTTAAAACTTAAAGAAAATAATTCGTAATAATTGACATACGGTTTAAAATAACAAACAAATCTTGTTGATAAATGATTGGATGAAAATAGTATATTTAAAGCTAACTTTTTTAATTATATAAACGCTTAATTAAAAAATGCTAAGGTAATTTATCTTTGCTGTCAAAATATTAAATAAAATATTTAAAAAATGATATTACAGATTTAAAATAATAATATACAATCGCTTATATTGTAATGAAGTAATCTATCATTGACTGCTTTATAATTAATCGGTTCCATTTACAATATTCAGAAAAATCGTTTCATGGAACTTTTACGAAAACGGAAAGTTGTCGAGTTTGTCTAGAAATAAAATTCTACTTTTATGTCCCTTTGCTCATTTTTTAGTACAAATTCTAATGCCATGTTTGTATAAGTAGGTATTGTTATATAATTAGTTTTGAAATAACGTTAATTTTAAGATGTACTAAGTGTGCTTGGATATTAATCGTATCATTACAGAGTTTCAGAAAGCGTTTGACTTGAAAATATAGAATAATAAGTTATTTACGATTTCTTATAAGAGAAATTTTTCAATGAAAATGATAATTTAATATTATGAGCTTGAATCATTAATTATTTTGACAGGTTCTCTTGAAGTTATCAGTAGACTTTTTTTATTCACAATGAAAACCTTCATTGAAATAAAAATATTTCTTTTTTCATAAAATATTTCAAAATTGAATAGATATTCTGTAAAATTTGATCGAACATTGTATTAGACACATTTCTCTCTATACAATAGACTCTAAAAAACTGAGCCTTTGCACATTGATTTCTAAACGCTTTTAAAATGAATAAGCAATAGGCAGATTATCGTATACAAAGTCATCACGAATTTGAATTTGAATCAGTACTTTAGAATGGCGAAGATGAATATAAATTTTGCTTGCTTTGTTGTGTCTCGCTAGCATTAAAATTGGTAGATGAAATGTTTTATAGAGACCGGTTCTCTATGTCACCCTAAATGCTTAATAAAGTAGCAGAAAGAGAGTTCATCGATAATCTAATATGTAATGCCCATAAAAAAAAAGAAAAGAAAAAGAAAATCACAAGATTTTAAAAAATAAAATTCCATGGGAATTCGAACGTGAAGCAGCTTAAGGTCAAACTGAAGTTGCAAAAAAGCATTAGAAAATAACAAATTAAGTGTTGAAGAATAGCATTGATACCAAATATCAAATAAAAAATATGCTAATTCTACAAATTCTGCAAAAAGAAATTTCACACATTAGGAATTTTTTTTAGATAACAATGATAGATCTCCATTGGCTCGAATATCTTATGTTTGCATTTACGCAACGTATAATGAAATATTTCTTTCTTTTTACATCCCATTTGATTTTTACAGTATTCGTTTTAATACAATATCATATAAGATATTCTGACTTCCTCCCAAACTCATTTCTAATGCCATCTTTCGAATGTTACAGCTGTAATAATATAACTCATATCCATGAATAGCAAACAGAATCAGCATTATTTGAACATGCTATTTTCACAACCAGAAATGCACATACCAGAGGGAAAATAAATGATTAACATGCTCATCTCGAAATATATATGATGTCTGGAATAATTGAAAATTATGGAACTACAAAGCAGCTTAATTTAAAGCATGATATTATTCTGTGAGCACACGTTCTAAGAATAAAAATACTGCAATTCTCAAGAAACATACCATCATTAGACCCAATCCACATTACCTTAAACCAAGCTCTACACTGAATTTCTCTCTCTCTCTCTCTGAACATTTTTGGGGCAATAAATCATAAGGTACATTACATAGAATATATTCCTTGCTCTTTGATCTATTATCTATTTTAACGGCGCATTGTGAGGCTACTTCAGGGAAAATATGTATAGAACGTTCCATAAGAGTGGTAAGTTATAAATCAATAATTATGTATACTTTGCATGAAATATATTTATGAATTATTCTAAATATATTCTTATATTTTAATACTTGAGAATTTACAATCAATGGGTTTTAGAACCAATCAGAATCTATATGTGATGAAATTTTCACTCCAGACTTTATCTTAAGTTAAAGTAATGCAACAATAATCTATGTTAAAAGGCAAATAATTTAAATAAATTTTGAGAATAATCACATACAAAACATCTAAATGTACTTAACAAGATAATTAAATTGGAAGTTATTTCCTGTAAAATAAATTTCAATCTTGTATTTCAACTGCCAGAAATATATAATTTTAAAGATCCTTCTTATCATCTTGAATCTTTAAAGATAAGTCAAAACTGTCTCAACATTTTTACATAAAACTCATTACCATTTTTAATATTCTTATATATGATGATTTCATTATAAGAATATTGAAGATGGTATATGATAATTTCAAGATTATATTATGCCTTTTAAACACAAGATCAATTTTATGTGTTCGATTTCTATCTCATCTCTTTAATTAAATCATATATAGAATAAAAATATGAAAACTTTAGAGTAAATCAAAAGTACAGTGAATTAAAATGTAAAAAGTAAAAGTAATAGTATAAATAATGTACTATAACAATAATCAGTAATAAGTTTCCTTTTATTACTGATATTTCACTACGTGATTTTTTTACTTATCATTTCCATGAACTTCCCTTCAATTTCACTAATTGAATTTTGTAACTACTTTTTGATGCCGCGGGAAAAGATGTTTCAGAATTTCTAAGAAGTAGTAATTGATAATAGTTAAAACATATTTTTTCATTACAAAGTAATTCTCAGTTTCTAAAAGTAAATATATCATTCAAATGCAAATTCCATTAAATTTATTTTTCTAGACGAATGCGTCTGATGACATGAAGCATATATTTGATAAATTATTTCAAGTAAGTTGTTTTTGAAGATTTCTCAATACGGTAAAGAATTAATTTATCTATACCCACGAGCATTTTGAGATTACTGAGTCTGATAAATAAAGAAAAAATGTAAATAATCTCCTTTGAAAACTTATGTAAAATTCCTTTGAGTTGAGTATTGTTAGTCTAATATATTCAAAATGAAAGATTTGGTGTAATATTATCTCACAGTAGAATGATTATCTAATTATATTGCTTTCAAAAATAAATAATAGCTCCTTTTTAATTTCTCGTATACGAATTTGACGAGTCTCCATGTTTTAGACTTCCTTTTGTTCGAAAAACACATTTTTGGAAAACATTAGTCTGTCTGTCTGTGACAAAGATGATTGAAAATGCATCGAGCTAGAGGGCTGAAATTTGGCATATAGTCTTTACATTATATAGATTTTTATAGTCTTTCCATTCCTCATCCAGATTTTCAATTATTAGTTAGTAGTTATTTTTTTTTTAAATCGATGACTTCAAAATCAAAAATAATGAGGATTAAAAATTTATCTTTCATATATATGTGTGTAATTCTATATATTTTATAAAGTTAAATTAGCTAGGAACCTATAATCGAACTATATAAAGAAGCTATTTGTTCTAATTTCTCCTAAATACTTTTGAATACATTTTTTTACTGGTTATATTTAATTTTAACAGAGACCTGGAAAAAATATAGCTTTCTTAAGAGTTTTGTGTCTTATGTATTGGTGGTCATACTACATAACCTTTCTGCTCTAACCTATCTGTACAGCAGAATTGAACCTAGAATAGTTTGCAGTTTGAGCTCGGACCTTTGGAGATGACTCTCGTTGACAGTAATCTGTCTAATTAACTAAAGATTGGCCTTATCGGATAATAATTATATCACCTTCCAATTATCTTTACTATCAAATTTACCGTATAAACCTTTGTAAAAGATGATGATATTGATAATACGAAAACTATGCAGTGTAAAATCTCACTAATTGAAATGGTACTAAATCGGGTATTAATAGTAAAAAATACCCCTTTCAGTGGTAAACGCTTAGCAGTAATATTCAACACCAAAAATCACTAATAGAACAAATCAAAAGTAACTTGTAATGCATAATAGATACTTAATCATTGACACCGAATATGGTTTCACATTAATAATAATTAATTTTGCAGAAATAAGTACACTATTTAAAATCAGATGAAACAGAAACTTATAAAATATTAGATATATTTGAAGAGAAACTAAAATTTATATATCTTACACCTGATATTTCTGATCTTTATTTTTAAACAATGCAAATATAAAAAGAAATAATCCAAAATTAAAAGGATCATTTGACGATACCTCTAAGGATTTGTAAACAAACTGATAAAGTCGTAAAATTCTGATATATTTTGTAGAAAAAAAATGTGACAACAACAATTCCTTTTTGGGCCGTGACTTTGGAAGGCGTACTGTGTACGACTGACCTGCATCTTCTATGTTTTAGTCTTTAGTTTTCATCAGAATCCCTTTCATTCGGACATTATTCTAGTTAACAATTCACCTTTAATTATCGTTATATTTATAAAAGTGATTTTTATAAATATAGATGCATTTATTGAATACTTTAAATTCTTTTGAGCACGCAGTGATCACATAAATCACATACGTACTTTCCGTCGTTTTCCTTTATTTTATGGACGTACTAATGTTGTGTATACATATATATATATACAGAAAATAGAAAATATAGAAATATTTTTGCAATTTTTTAAATTTCTATTTTAAATATTTATTCATAAATATGTTTCTAGATCATAATTAAATATGAGAAATTTATGAAAAATAATTTTTTTTGCCAATGCAAATATTTCATTAAATTAAATCTATTTCTTATACCAAAATTTATATTTCATTTGAAAGAATTCTTGATGGCATATGCAAACTAAATTCAAATATTTAACAAAAAAGAGATATGGGGATTGTATTCATTTTCAAACAATTTTTAGTTATTACCAGTCCAAACCAGTCCAATTAGTCCAAACCAGTTATTAATCCCTGAGCGTTGAGAACATTCAAACTTAAGCTTATTTACTGCATTCCAATTTACAGCTGACCGATTCAAGTTTTAGTTTCTTATTATATACATATGGCCATTGTTCACCTGCATGCTACGTTCCTACATTTAGAGAGGGTTCCTTTCAACAAGTTGGATGCACATGATACTAACGAGGCTCACCTTCCAATGTGCAAGAGAACAATGAGATTGGTGGAATAGCTACCAGATTCCTCTCACCATTGCGACAGCACATTAACACGCGCTCATCTGAATACATTACCACCGAGAACTCATAAACGTGAACAGATTCTGCTTGTATCAGTAGCTCTGGTAGGCAAAATCTAAGAAGGATTGCAAACGGAATTCTTTCATGCTGATGAAAGCAATAGCATAGAAAAAAGAGCTTTATGGAACATGTAATATATAGCACTGAGATTTCGAATAGAAATGATTGAATGATTGGAATATTAACAAATCGGTTTCCTTTATAAATAAATGAATATATCTGAGTAATGTTTTAGATTTAGAGGGTATTCTATCCTTTATTGTTTTTTGGTTAAACTTCATTTCATAAATTCTGTTTTGAAATTTCTAATTTCATAATAAATGTATTTGTGTGTTATTTGAAATATATTGTATGTTAAATGGTTATTAAAATTAGAAAAAAATTATCATTTAAAATTACTAATCTTTCTATAATAAAAATAACTTGATAAAATGCTGTATCACTTGTACTTCTACACCAAACATTTTACTAAACATTGTAATTGTTCTTAGAAGTTTTTAATGCTTTTTATTCCCTTTATAAGCTTCACATTTGTCAGATGAATTATTAATTATCAATTTCGGCCCATTTCTTAAGGTAATGCTCTTAAATTATTACCGTTGATAGGAATTTCCAAAGTAACAACTTGATTAATTTTATTTCTGATTCAATATTCGATACCCCATCCATCAGTGAATTTAATGAACAGTAGTTATATCGCTTCATAGTATTACAAAGCTTTTAAAAATATATTCAAGAACTTAAATTAGGTTATTATTATTAATTTCATTTTCTGTCTATTCAATTTTTTTATATATATATTTAAGTGCACTAAAAAAGCTTAATTTTTAAACATTTCCTAAAAAGTGTTTCAAAGATATCCGTACACACGTTAGCCTAATAATTATTAACTCTCTTTTATTCAAACAAAAATGCATAATTGTTATTTTACCATACTAACTGTACATGTCTAATGTAAGTTAACTTATTAAATAATTGTCTTTTAAACATGCTTAACTAAATTTAAAAACAGTACAATTTAATTTTTTAAAACTGTTTTCTCTATTTACCATCTAAAATTTCGAAATTTTTGTACCTCATGCTCAATGACATAATGAAAATAGAAGAAAGACTTAATTTAAAAACTAGATTACTTAATTTACACAATAAAAAAATAACAATTACATCATAAAATATAGCCAGTCCTGTTTTATCCAATTTAAGATTCTCCAGTTTAGATTCCACTAATTTCGTTACAATATAGACTTAAATATATATATAAAATCTTTTTCTTCTCATGTTGGCATGGATCCAATAATCATTTTTTATAGAATGTAAGTTAATTGTTGACTTGCCGTTTTCCGCAATTGCAATATATTTCATTCAACTCCAAAGTTAGTTGTTATAAATAGCTAACTTATATAGTTCTACATCCTTGAATAGAGATACACTTAAACTTTTCTAGAATGACATGTAACGGAAAAAAGAGGGTCATTATTTCTCCGTTATATTATATACTATCTTACCATTATATTACATAGGATCTGCTATAAGCCGTTTCCCAGCCATAAAGTGCTTATAGTAGTAGTTGTTATCAAAGAATCTAAAATAATATTTCAACGAAGAATAAAGCGGGGATTTATTTCTTCTATTTATTGTTAAAAATAGCAAACCTAAAGTGCTTTTTTTCCCTAGAGAGTTATATAAGTAATGTAGGTTAATACCTGCGTCTTTGATGAAAGATGAACGCTTGGCTTATTCCAGCCCATTTCCTTTAGATAAAAGAAAATTAATAAATAACATAACTTGTGTTTTTTAATTAAAGACATTCTTCTGCAAAATTTCTTCTAAAGACTTTTTTCTGCAGATGTTCATATATGTATACATTTTTCTACATTTATTAATAGATTGAAATATTATTGCATTTTTTAAAGCCTTTGCACGACTGGTTCTCTAAAGTAAACAATGTGGAATTCACCTGGAATAAACTTAATATAACTTCTAAACAACATTCAATATAATTTTTTTAACTACGATTTACTGTTTAAAAAGTAAAATGAAATTTCACAATGAAAAAAAAAACATTTTGAAACTAAAATAGACTGCAAATTTCTCCAGAAAATGTTAATTAATATAAAATATTTGACTTTGAATAGGTCAAAGAAAACATTTAGAAAAAATATTGCATTAATTCTCGGAAACTCTACCGTAAATTTATTACAATCTATTCAATACGTACTAATAATCATTTAAATCATATTTTGTTGAATATAAAGAAAAAAGTGAGTTCAACCTTTTCACAAGTATAAGAAAAAAGAGTATTTTTTCTCAGAAAGTTCAAAGATAATATAATGATTGAATAAGATAATTTCTTATCAAAGATAATTTAATGTTAAGAAAGTTTAATGATAGGAATATTACTTATGAAATGAACAATAAAATAATAGCCTTTGTTTATATTATTTAATATATATTCATTATAAATTTACATTAAAATTGTAAATTATTTGTTTTATAAAACATCTCAAAGAAACTTTAAGATATTATCATATAAGAATAAATCTCACCAATTCTTTCATTAAAATATCATTCAAGAATAAATCTTGCAAATTTTTTCACAGTAAATATGCTATAAGTTTGAAATGTAATCGGGTATTATTTCAGTCACTATTTAAGAAAACAAAACAAAAAAGAATTGATAAAAATAAAATAGATACTTTCCTACCATTTACAAAAAATAACCCTGATTAATAATAAATATATGTTAGCCAAAAGTACGTAAATCCACTTACAAACCAAGCAATAAAATATTTTATAAATGAACAATTTCTTTTCTTTGTAAGTACTTGAAAGCAAGGATTTATTGTTAAAATTTAGTATCGTTTATTTATATGTTTAAAAGGTTTTCATTTTAAAAGACAACGGAAACTTTCCTCATTTTTAATAGAAAATAGTTCAGAGATAAAATAATTTTCCTATATTTTTTATTATATATTTATATCAATAAATGTTGTAAAATAAGCTTCAAACAGTTTTGAAGAAATAATTATAAACAAAAAAATTATATAGCAATCTATTAATATCATTGAAAAGAATTTGTAATGCGATAAAAAAATTATTTTAGTACTGTATGTTTACAGTAGGAGGTAAAATGCTAAACCAGCACATAAATTTTAATTGATTAAAATTTCAAAAACAGACGCTCCGAGGAACATGTTTCCACAATCCAAAGTAAGTATGTATCAAATTTGCTATCTCAAATTCAAATGGTCTGGGCCAAAAAGTGCATACATGTATACCTTTATTATTATTTCAGATCTATCTATCTCTATATCACAATAAAAATTCTTTTCAATTATATATATATATATATATATATATATATATATATATACAGAGAAAGAGAGAGAGAGATTTTATTCTTTAATATTGTTTAAATTTTATTTTTTAATTTACATTTAAAGTAAATTTCTTGTGATTTTTTATATTGATTCAGCCATTAATTTATATTAATAATTATTCTAACATGCAATTGATTTATTGCATAGATTTAATTGCCTTATTGATTTACATTTGTGTTAATTTCAAAGCTAAATGGGTGCTGTATATTATATTTAAATTCTTCCTTATCTCAAAAATTAAACCAATTTTAAAAGAAGAATACAAGATTCGAAATCAGAACCTTAATATTAACTTCAAATCGCAGAATTCATTAACAACAAAATAAATATTCCGCGAAATAATTTTAAGATCACTTTGAAAAACATTTTGGAATATGGGAAATCGATTAATTTGTTTTTAAAACACTATCGCATTTGAATAATAGAATTTTAAGAAAGACACACATCACGTGGAAAAGCAGCATTTATTTAAAATCTCTCTTTAAGCTAAAGTATTATTTCAAGATTAATTAAATGAAACATAGTTAAATTTTTATAAATGCTAAAAGAAATTATTACCAGCTGAATTCATATCTCTAAGTGAATCCTTAATGTTTATTCTACGAGCTAATAATGTAAAGAAAAGAAAGACATTTTCGAAAATTTCTTAAGTTAAATCGTTATTGTAGTTCCGTTATCAGCTAGAAAATAATTTATTTTTGTCAAAAACTGAAAATAATGTATCAATTGCGAATAAATTTTTATAACGTGCTTCTGGATTTTGCATATGCCATTTTTCTATATTAAAATGATATCTTATTTATAATAAAGGATGAAGGTTGTACGATGAGCGATAACAGAATAGGCTGAGCTCTTTTTTTTTCTCTGCGAATATACTTTATTTACTTTCACTATTGGCAAAGTGTTTTTAGAATTTTAGCTGTGATTTATGCGCTTTGAATCAATAAATAATATTTAATAATAATAAATACTTTTATATGAAAATATATTTTAGAATATGTAATGAAAATACATATTTCATTTAATTCAATATTTCTAGAAAAGTAAAATAACCATGCAATAAAATTAAAGGAGATATATTTATAAAATATTATTTCCAAAGATAATTCTTTAGAATAATATAGATATACCAAAATAATCTGACAACGTGAAACCAATATCAAAAGAAAATGAATTCCCCCTTGAGCAACAATATTTATTTTTGTATCCATACTTACACCATTATTTTGATATATTTCAGAATAAAATATATCATTATATAACTAAAATTAAATATAAATATAACTCAAAATATTTCATTCATTCTAGTTTAAAATAAACTGAAAACATTTGTTTTACATAAGGAAAATGACGATGCTTCCAAAAGATTAACATGTATACATCTAAGTAATTTTGTTCTTGGAAAATGCTTGTTATGTCATCCACTAAAAAGTAAAAGTTTGAAAGTAAATAATGTATCTAGGGAAATACATTAAAGAAATATTTGCATTAAACAAAACAATACTCATAGTCTGATAAAAGACATAACAACAACAATTACAACAATTCAGTTTAAATTAGGTTAAAAGAAATATAAACTATCTTAAATCACATGATATAGAATATAAATTCCTAGAACAAGATGGGTTGGATTAAAAAAGAAACATAAAATTTGATAGACAGACGACCTACACAGATTCCATCATGTAATTAGTCCGTCAAGTAGTCAATCTGTGGATTTATTTGCTATGTGTTTAATTTTAATATTATGAACTGTCTATTTCTTCTTTTCACTATATTTAATTTTATTCGCACCCTTTGATATATATATTGTCACGTAGAACTATAGTATAGATCTCAATGACACACACAAGAGTTAGAGCTAAACCAATTTATTAACAGAACTCAGAACTGAGAATACAGTAACTGACAAATCTTCTGCTTTTATACAAGCAGAGAAAGTTCCTGAATACTTTTCTGGGGACAGTAAAAAAAGTCCAGAACACTAGCCTGGCAAACTAAAGAAATGTCCAGTATCTTCTGGAACACGAAATAAAGGAAAACATAAAATCATTTAATTAAGTGTATATATATATATATATATATATATATATATATATATA
>JAPMOR010002685.1:248068-308068 GCA_026543865.1 Argiope aurantia | reverse complement strand
AGTATATATATATATATATATATATATATATATATATATATATATATATATCGTTCTCTAATGAAATGACACTAAAAAAATAGTAGATAATGTTCGAGAGGGGATATTTATATAAAGCTACATATATATATGTATGTGGTATCATTGTTCCGCGGACCACCAGGTAGCACTGCATCTACCTTCTATCCACTAGCTGACGTCACACGGACATGAGCTTGAGCGAGCGAAAGTGAAACATTGGACTTGGTGTTTGTGTGCGACGTAACTGAATGTCTGCGATGTCAACCAACTTGATGTAAATGGGCAGAAACCGCCCTTTTAACTTTTTACTTCTTTCTTTCTTAATTTTATGTCGTGCCGTCTTTATGTTTGTTTGTCTTCCATTAAATTATGAAATGCACAACTCGACTATTTCATTCGCCTTGGAACTCAGATGGTAGCTAAGCTTCCATCCTACATGGGGGCTCGACAGATCGAACTTGGCTACCTTAAAACTACAACACTCCTAGACCCAGCTTTCATGTTATCTTTTGCTGGGTAACCAGTGTTGAGCTACAAATTTAGTGATGTTGTGCTAGGACTTTGTGTTAAAACCAAATGGATTAACGTGGAAGTCAAGGAAGTGTTTACGGTTTCCAAAACCGAAACTGGTAACTTCGAACGGCAAACTGTAAGTACATTTTGATGATTATCCTTATTATTTGAAGAACACATAGATTCTTGTTCAAGAAAATGTAGATGGTTGATGGAATATTAAAATTGATGAAGATTTAACTGCAAGAAAATTGGGGAGTTAGTTTCGAAATTTTTTAAGAGTTATATAGTTGATGAAGAACTCCTAATTTTGATGCATAATTTTGATGAAGCGAAAGTTAATTGAAGATAAATTTGCTTATTTGATGCTACTCGGATGTTGAACTTAATTCTTCCGTTTTCTTGCAAGAATATTTGCTATTTCGAAGAATACCTTGACTCTTTCGAAAAATTCCAATTTTGATGCTTTTGAGATTAGAACTTTGAAGATTTTGAATTAATACCTTGATGTTCAATTTACATCTTCTATTTTCTTGAACAGAGATTTATTTTAAAGAAATATTTAATAAAAACTTTGAAGAATTAATCATTTGATGCTATTGATATTTGAATTCGTAACTTTGTTTTCTTGAACAAAAACTGTTATGAAGATTACATATTTTGAGAAATAATATTTTATTATATTGTTGCTATTTGAAATTTTGATGTGGAATTTTATTTTCTATATTTGAATGCATATTTTAAAGCTTGATTTAATATCTTAATTTTGAGTGCCTACATATTATAGACATTGATATTACTTTTTGAATCTTTGTGTGATAGTTGCTTAAAATAGAGAATAATGATTACTCTAAATGATTGCCCGAAAATTTCTAAATCTCTAAAAACTGGTAGTAAGAACCAAATTCAACTTTTGCATAAGTTAATATTTGGCTCGGACGGCGACAGGCAAAACCGTTCTAGATTACGCAAATTTTCTGGATTCCCACCTAACTTTCAATTGGAAGAGGCGAAACGGAAAGTTCTGAAAGAATTTTCGCTTAAAGATTTAATTTCTATCTGTAATCTCTTGCATTTCGAATTTCATACTGATTTAGAAAAGTGTAGTGATATTATTCTAACGAATCTAAGTGATTTTTCGTTGTTGCAAACGAAGCTATCTGATTTGAGTGAAACGGATGACCTTGAAGAATCGAAAACGGAAATCGAAGACTCGCAGCTAACCGCAAGCAATAAATTAAATCCTCCCGATTTGAAAAATGAACGCCAGATATCGCACATTAATCTTGATGAGTCAGCCCAAAATTCATTGCCTTCATTTGATACGCAACACTGTGGTTGTAATTCTTTCCAGGCATTTAGTCTTAAAGATATTGTTGATTTGGTAAAAGCCTTTTCGTCACGAGATAATTACAGCGTTGAAACTTTCCTTTCTGATGTTGAAGATATATTTAATTTATATGAAATAAGAAATCAAATTCACCAAATTATTTTCGTTAAGAAATGTTTGACAGGTCCCGCGTTAACTTTAATGAGATCTATTCGTGGAATTACAAATTGGGAACAAATGAAGCAACATTTATTATCAGAGTTTTCAGATAGGGTAAATGGCATCCAATTACATAAATTGATGGAATCTCGACGTATGAAACCATTTGAAACATTACAAGAATATTTCTTGGCCATGCGAGATCTTGCCCACAAGGGTTCTTCCTCTTTGATCGAGTATGTCATAAACGGAATTCCCGATTCATCAAACAATAAAATTATTTTGTACGGCTGTAAATCAATTCCTGAATTTAAGGAAAAATTGAAAATTTATGAAAAGCTATTTAATGCTTCAGGAACTTTTAGGCAAAGTAATGACAAAAAATTTGATCCCACTCATAATACAAAATTTGACCGAAAGCGTACTCCAAACCCACAACCAGTATGTTACTCCTGTGGTTTAAAAGGACATAAGAGTACCCACTGCACGAATAAGACACTTGGTAAACAATGTTACGGCTGCAAACATTTTGGCTATGTTCATGCTAATTGCCGTCAAAATTCACGAAACGCTGAATCCAAATCTGACGCTAAACTTGCTACACCTACCAGAACTGTACACCAAATTTCTGCTCAAGCCTTTTCACAAAACCCCATGCATGTTGAAATTATACTTAAAGGAATTCAATTAACTGCACTTTGTGACACTGGGTCGCAAGCCACTATTATTAATGAAAATACATATCTGAAAATTGGTTCCCCACCATTACATCCTTCTCATGTAACTTTTTCTGGAGTTGGCCCAAATACAGTTCAAAGTATCGGTTTCTTTCAGGATTCTATTACTATTCAAAATCAAACATTACCTGCAAAAATTCATGTTCTTAGTGATGGCACATTTCCACTTGATATGATTATTGGAACTGACGTTTTGCAACAAACTCAATTTACATTTGGTAAAGACGGAATTCGTTTCTGCAGCAATGATGATGAGTATTTTTTGTTTCATGTTGCAAATGTCATTGATGAATGTCCTTTTGATTTGTCGCATGTTAATGATCCAAATATTCGAAATGAATTGTCATCATTGATTACTAATTATAAACCTATTAAAACTAAGGATACTAAGTTGAAAATGAGTATTGTAATACAAGATCAAATTCCTATTTGTCAAAGACCCAGGCGACTCTCTTTTACTGAAAAACAGAAAGTAAATAAGCAAATAACTGATTGGTTAAATCAGGTTATAATTAGAGATAGTTGTTCCGATTATTGTTCTCCATTAGTCTTATGTAAGAAAAAAGACGGTAACTTACGACTCTGCATAGATTACCGTAAATTAAATGCTAAAACGTTTAGATAGCTATCCGTTACCCCTAATAGAAGAAATTCTAGACCTATTGCACTCAGGAAATTTTTTTTCAACAATTGATTTGAAAAATGGATGCTTCCACGTGGAGATGGAAGAAGATAGTAAAAAGTTCACTTCATTTGTCACGCATGATGGACAATACGAATTTAACAAAGTCCCATTTGGTCTTTGCAATAGCCCGAGTATTTTCCAAAGATTCATTAACCATGCGTATCGTGATCTTCTTAAAGAAGGCGTTGTCGTTATCTACATTGATGACATAATTATACCCAGTATTGATGAGCTTGATGGTATAAAGCGTTTGTCTAGGGTATTACAAACTGCATCTGAATACGGATTAAAACTTAACTTGAAGAAATGCCAATTTCTGAAGTCTAAAATCGAATTTCTGGGTTACATTATTGAAAACGGTAAAATTAGTCCTTCTTTGGATAAAACTGCTGCAGTCCGGAATTTTCCAGAACCTAAAAACGTTAAACAGGTTCAAAGCTTTCTTGGCCTCACTGGTTATTTCCGAAAATTTATTCAAAATTATGCATTAATAGCTAAGCCATTGAGTGACTTACTTCGTGACAACACAGTGTTCTACTTTGGATCCGAACAAATTTCAGCATTCCAAACTCTACAACAAAAGCTTTCTGAAAAACCTGTATTACACATTTTCAAGCAGGGTGCGAAACTTGAATTGCATACTGATGCTAGCAAATTTGGTTATAGCGCTATTCTCTTTCAACAGTCTGATGATAATAAGTTTCACCCAATTCATTACATGAGTAAAAAAACCTCCCCCCAAGAAGAGAAATATTCAAGTTACGAACTTGAAGTTTTAGCAATTATTGAAGCTTTAAAGAAATTCCGAAACTATTTAGTTGGTAGTAAATTTCGAATCGCAACGGATTGTTTGGCATTTCAAAAAACTATGACTAGTAAAACACATTTGACACCAAAAATTGCTAGATGAGCTTTATTTTTAGAAGACTTTAACTATGAAATTGTACATCGTTCAGGCAAACAAATGAAACATGTGGATTGTTTAAGTCGATACCCTATTATGCTTGTATCACACGATGAAATAACATCCAGAATTGTCAACAAAATGATGAATATATAAATTCCATAAAACAGCTTTTGGAAAATAAGCAAATTAATGACTTTATTCTTAGGAATAATGTGCTTTATAAAATCGTAAATGATTCTGATCTCTTGGTAGTTCCTAATGCAGACTGAAGTTGTTAAAAATATTCATTCTAAAGGTCATTTCGGTATCCATAAAACTGAAGACGTCGTAAAGCAAACTTTCTATTTTCCTAATATTAGAAAATGTGTAGAAAATGTCATATCAAACTGTATTGAGTGTATTCTTGTAAATAAAAAGCGAGGGAAAGGCGAAGGATTTTTACATCCTATCCCAAAGGAAGAAGTCCCCTTCAGCACGTACCATATTGACTTTTTAGGTCCTTTAACATCTACTAATAAAAATTACAACCATATCTTCACTATAATCGACGCATTTACCAAATTCATTTGGATATATCCCGTAAAATCTACATCTGCTCATGATGCCATCGACAAACTTAAATAACAAAAAGTTACATTTGGAAATCCCACATCGGATCATAACCGATAAAAGCAGTGCATTTACATCCAAACAATTTCAAGAATATTGTGAGAATGAAAGTATCTATCATCTCAGCATCACAACCGGAATTCCCAGAGGTAATGGGCAAGTCAAAAAAATCCATGGAACCATAATTCCAATTTTAGCAAAACTATCGTTGGACGATCCCACCAAATGGTAAAAATTTGTTCCTGCTGTCCAGCGGACGTTGAATTCAACAGTTACAAGAAGTACCCAAAGAACACCTTTTGAGCTCCTAACTGGCGTGAAGATGAAAACCAATGAAGACCTACACATCCTTGAATTGCTAAAAACGGAAAGCATGGAATCCTTTATTGAAGATCGAGAAAATATTCGCGAGGAAGCTAAAAGAAACATTCTTAAGGTCCAGGAAGAAAATCGTCGAAACTACAATAAAAAGAGAAAGGAAGCACATCAGTACAAGGTTGGCGACTTTGTTGCAATTCAACGAACTCAATTTGGGACTGGTCTCAAGTTGCGACCAAAATTCTTTGGTCCTTACGAAGTGGTGAAAGTCAAGTTGAACGACCGCTATGATGTCAGAAAGGTCGGACAAAACGAAGGACCAAACATCACATCTACTGCACCAGACCACATGAAAATGTGGGGCAGAATAACTTAAAACGGACTAGAGTCCACTGCATCTAAACAAAGAAATCTGTATTTTTCTAACTTTAATTGTTCATATACTTTTTCTGTCTCGTTTTTGTTCATTTCAGGTTCATTTTGTTCGAGTGTTTACTTGGTAATGTTGGAATCCAACAGGCTCGCTGAGGTCAGCTCTTGCAGTCAGAATGGCCGCTGTGGTATCCTTGTTCCGCGAACCACCAGGTGGCACTGCATCTATCTTCTATCCACCAGCTGACGTCACACGGACATGAGCTTGAGCGAGCGAAAGTAAAACATTGGACTTGGTGTTTGTGTGCGACGTAACTGAATGTCTGCGTTGTTAACCAACTTGATGTAAATGGGCAGCAACCGCCCTTTTAACTTTTTACTTCTTTCCTTCTTAATTTTATGTCGTGCCGTCTTTATGTTGTAAGACTGTAAAATAAAGTACAAAAAGAAGGTAAATAGTAAAATAATAAAAAAATGCCCTTGAAGCAATAAAATATTGACCTATATTTAAGTTAATATTTAAAATAATAAAGTAATTCATAAAGTAATTTTTCTTTGTTGTGGATAAATGATCATGCTAGCTCCTTCTTTGTTGTTTCTAGCCGACCACCCCGCCGCCACTGAACGAAGCAGTATCGACAGGATTTGTTGTCTATTGGCGAAATTCCGTGAAATTTTCATGTTCATCATATTTTCGTGTTTCGTTGTGTATGTGCATCAATTGTTTAGCGCATACACTCATATTTGTAACCGTAACTCAGATGCAGGTTCTTTAGCCACTTAAGAATGATGCTTACTTTAATAGAATTTCAAATGAAGGTCATAGCGTCGTTTGTGGGAGATAATAAATGATTACTTGAAAATGTCTCATAAGTTCATAAAAGTATTTCTTCGCTTTAAAATATTATAAAACAGATTTAAAAAAAATAGCATTTCGGTGATACTTCATGTGCCATATTGGAAAAATGTTTTCTAGATTTTTTTAATGAAATATTTTCTTAACATTATCTGGTAAGTTTTGAAACATTTATAATTTACAGCCCTTAAAACTAATGCAATTCAAGAGATGAAAATATGCCTAAAAGCATGTATAAATGTATTGCAAACTGGAGTTGAAAACGTCTTGACTTAATCGGCTAAGGATCAAGAAATATTATTAACAATTTCAGTGAACCAATAGAATTTTATTAACTCTGACTTAAAATTTAAAGAATTATAGAACATTTTATGATTAAACAAGGGAATTATCATCCATGTAATTTTTAATGAGCATATTACAGGAAATTTTCATTTAACAATTAAAATACACTTTCAGTAATCAATACTAGCTTAAATTTAAGAAATCTAAGAAAAATTTCACTGAACCTATCTCAGACATTCTAGAAAAAAGTATTTTAGATAATGCCGTAATTTTAAAAAAATAAACATATCTTTTAGAATTAGATGAAAATATTCCGAAAATTATCCTAATTTTAAGAGATTCCTACATGCAACGTAAAAATATAATGCTATATGACTTTTCATGCTGCAAAATTAATTGCTTAATTAAATTAATAATTTAATTAATTTAAAATGACTAATGAAACTTTTTAATTGTGGATTAATTATCTTATTTTAAAAAAGGCTAATGTTTTCAGTATAATGGGTTTTTATTATAATAATTCAAATCTAGTATAGCCTATCATCACAAAATGCATCCTCCTAATCTGGAGCTAAGCTGTTCATGATCAAAATTTATATACAAACATGTTAATTTCTTGATATAATCAGAGTCAAGATTTAAGTATTTGTTAAAACGATGAACGAGATTTTCAATTCCATCTTCGAAGAACGTTGCTACCAGTTAAGTAGAAAAAAATCTTGTCTAACGAGTTGATGAAGTCTTTCGGGAAAAAGCAAAGTAATGCTATCCTAGGCAATGGACTGGTCAATAATAATGCAAATAATTCGATGCTGGATCTTTAGGTATTCATTCTCTCCATTCTTTTCTTTAAAATAATTCATAGAACTTCTAGACTAATGAGAAGTTTCAAAATAATGTTAAGGTTCATTTCACATTACTAATGGTAAGATTCTTAAAAGAGGATCAGGAACTTGGCACTATGGTGAATGTCTGAATCTTCTAGGTGATTATGTCAAAAAATATCAATACTTCACTAAAACTTTTAATAGAAAATTCATTTTGTCCTCAATTCTATATTAATGGATATTGAAATAAACGACTTTTTTTAATATATTAAAAATTAATATTAATGATGACATCTTCAGTTTGTTTTAGGTAGAATGTTATTCCGTTTAGAAACTCGGTGTAAATGGTACATTCATTATATGACCAATTTTTCGATATAATTTACACTAAAATAATTCAATATATTATATATTAACAGTAATATAAATGCTCTTTGATGGCCATTAAATAAAAAATCCTTATTATCGGCGAACTGTATTAAAAAAGAAAAAATGCATTCAAATTAATTATTTATTATAATTTGGCAATTTACTCAGCTCTATAATGGATATTAAATATAAATAACTTATCACTTTCTAACATTAGTGAAAATATTTAATGATCGTACAGACAAATAATTTGACGATTTAAAATATCTGCAAAATAACCCGATAGTATTGAAATTTTAATTCTATTAATTATAAATTTAACATATCTTTGTTGCTTAAATATAATTCGTTAGTAGCAATAATTGCTCTAAGAATTAGAAAAATTCTCCCTTCCCCCCTTAAGAATTTATCCATTTCTGTTTTGTTCTTTCAACGGACATTAATCAGGATTAATTGTTGTGTTGGATAAATATTGTTCTGAAGTCGAGTTTTTCTTTTATATATTTAACTTACTGATTTAATAAAAGATCTTGCAAAAGGAATACCAACATTATATAAATGTAATTAGCTATTGTTGTGTTTTGTACAAGAAGATGTCAACACAAATTTTGATGTTCTTATAAAAATAGTTCTAATAAGAGAGAGAATTTTGAATGAAGGACATATATTAAAAACTTTTAACACAAACGGTTTTCATTATGATGAGGTAAAAAAATTTTCTAATTTGAATCAACTTTCTTTCTTCAACAGCAGGAAGATTACAGCTAAGGAGAATTTCTTCTCCAAAACATTTCCCTCCCTAACTTCATGAAATTTTGAAAAACCCAAAAAGAAACTCTAAACATTCATCAGATTAGCCATTTATTAAATAAGAACCCTATTATTCTCATATTCCAATTTTCAAAATTAAAATTCTAAAGTAGAATTTGTTCAGTATTGAATGAAAAAAGAAATTTCGTCATTCTTTATACAAGTTTATTTAATATCTACTTATGCTGAAAGGAAAATGAATTTTGGAATTGAAACGAATTAATGCATGACTTAAACAATGATCATATATAAGAAAAACAAAAATTTACATTCAAACTAACTAGCGCCAAGTTATGGAAGGATATTATTATTATTATTATTTGCAATGCTCCTAAAAATATATATATATATTTACTAAATAATATAAAAATACATTTCGAATAAAAAAGAATCCCATACCTTTATTAGGTTTTTTTTCTTTCTATTGTAAAATCAAGTTAATCTGTCTACTTTTATGATCAATCACTTCTGTCTTACTGAAAGAACAGTAAAAATTTCATCTATTATCACTTAAGTAATTTAATGCAAGTGGAGATATATATTTAAGATCAATTTAGAATCATTTACTGCTCGCGCAGAGATTTATTATAGTTCAACAAAAATAGCTCGCTATATAGGGAATTCTACGTCATTTTATGTTTTTGATGTATTTTATTTTCATTCATGCTTCAAAATCTCATTTTATGGCGCATCAATATTACTTTATCTATAAGTTTATATTTTTATAGTATTTTATTTCGAAGTACAGAAGTTTTTGCTTTTTAACTAGCTTTGGAAAAATAAGAAGTTCAGCTCATCGTGTAAATGCTTTTGACTTATTTATTTAAGACCAGTCACCTTTGGCGATCATATGATCTTTGGGGATATTAATTATATTAATTTCATTTAAATCGTTTAGATACAACTTCGTGTTTTTGATTCCATTAAATTGTCAAACATAGCTATTTTAATTGCCAAAAACATGTTCTACTTATAGTATACATGAACTTTCCATTAGAAACCAAATTTATGACATCATTATCAAATGTATGACTGAGGAAAACATATATAAGTAATTTTCTCTTCCAGTTTCGAGGTACTGTTACTTCATTTTTTTTATTCATCTCGTCAGCTAAACAGACATAACAAAAAATCTATCTTCGTTAGCTTTAGACAGAAAACCCAAGATATAATATTTCATGAAACAAAAAATATGGTATCAATTTTAGGACAACCATGGAATATGTTGTAGAAAATTAAGCAAAAAGTTTTTTTAATTGCCAAAATTTAGGGATAATTTACACTATTGAAATTTGATTTAATTATAAAGACATTTTTATTTTAAATTTTAAAAAGATGCAATAGGCAGTTTTGTGAAATTAAATTTAGAAAGTTATGACGAAAAACTCAGAAATTCAGCTTCATTTTTAATTAATTCAAACAAAGATTTCAAGAACATTCGATCCAAACCGCACATTTCTATCTCCAAATTGAATATATGCCGAATTCGTAGTCGTAGGCTAAATGATCTTTTATCTTTACTATTAGCAGAGATTTGGTAACGAAAAAGAGCAGTAGAGTTTAAATTGGCATAAGCGATAAATTAAGCACTTTTAAAAACGATTTTTAAAAGAAAAAATCTATTTGAAAAATAATATTTGCATAGAAATAAAATTTTATAAATATTATCCATCAAACATCGACAGTTATTTTTTAGATAATTCTAATTGAATTATTTGGGAGTGAAATGATTTTTCTTTATTGAAGTTATTAATCTTGAAAAAAATTGCATGCACAAAACTTTTGTTTAAATCTTATTGATATAAATAAAGTTTTCTCAATTTTTTTACTATCGGAAGGCATTAATAACGACTATTAGGTTCTCAATAATCAGTTTCAACTCATTTGAAATTCTACCAGTTTCTCAATATAAATTCTCACAATAGATATCAAATAGATATTTATTATTTTAAATCTTAATGTAAGATCTGAGGAGTAATTTCTTATTTTAGAAAAATCTCATTTTTAAAGGAAAGAGTAAAATTATTTTCTTTCAGTTATTGCAAAATTCTCGTTGAAAGCATTTTCTTATCGTTAATCCTTCTACAATATTTTTCTCAGTTATGAAATAATTGCTTTCATATTGCGAGCGATTCCGTTTCCCCATTTTAATAAAAATTCTCAAAACCAGTTTCCAATTGCAGATACTTCTCAAATAAAATAGATAGAACTCGTTTATAATGCTATTCAAAGGCTAAAACAAAAGTTATGTTTTTTAAAATTATTTTCATATGACAAATGTTCTGAAAATTCCAATGAAATCTTTTAAAATTTAAGTGCATGCTGTGTTATTTTCAGGAGAGATGAGGTATCAACAAGAAATTCTAAGTAATATATATTTATAGAAATTCTTTTAGGGCAAAGATTTTTTCAAAAAAATTATGATGGATTTTATATCGTCTGGAGATAGACAGAAAAACGAGTTTAACTCCATACCTAATTTCATAAAGTTTGAAATTACATCTCTAAGAGAAAGAAATTATTTAAAAGTTTTTGATGAATTGTAATAAAGAAAATTTGTAAAATTTTGAGATATTAATTTCATCCTTGAACATGGGGACACGTTTAACAACCATAATACAATAGTTGATTGTTATGATAAGCTAATATACAAAATATATTGAATTAATAATTTCTATTTGCTAGTAAAAGAGTCAGAATTTTAAAATGCTCATTTTCCTCTATTTCCAGCCTATTTCAACATGAAGCGGTAGGAATTGTGCGAAGGATATAACCTGGGAACTTTTGGTTAGTAGTCCAGTAACTTAACAATTATACCAAAACGATCATTCGGGTAGAAGAGTTGTTAACTGGCTCATATGCTATTCACCACAGTACTCTCTCCAGTGAGTCGGAGGTGAGACGAACGATATGGCTGTTGAGTGGTGATGTAATATTAGCTGTTGTCTTAATGGGCCGGTACCCAGTTGAATAGCGTTATAGCGAGCGTGTGTGAGTGCTGATGCACCAAGTGTGTCTGGCGACTTTAGGTTGCTGCGTCACGTGAGTCTGACGACTTGGCTTTGCTGTGTCAAGTGAGTCTGACGACTTTGGTAGCGAGTAGATGGCACCAAAACAGCTGTACAAAGGTTGAAGGTTCATTGTCCGAGGTCACCAATGAAGCGGTATGCGATGCGCGAGGGATAGAACCTGGGACCTTGTGGTTCGCAGTCCAGTAACATAATCATTATGTAAAAGCAATTCCTCGTGCAACGTAGTTGTTAACTGGCTTATATTCTATTCACCACAAAGTTTTGGCCTGGAACTGCGAACTCAAACAATATTTTTATTTTATGTTTAAAAAAGCCCTCGTTTGTTCAAAATCTATTTTTACAGCGATTTAATATTACTTATGTTACCAATTACTTAATGTTATTTGCGTTAAAAGTCACTTAATATTACTTAATTTATCAGTCATTTAATGTTAATTATGCTACTAATCACTAGTATGTATGTTATTACTATTGTTAGTAAGTATGTTGTTATTAGTATTTATGTTGCTCTTCAAATAGATACATCTGGTTAGATTGTATCAGTATGGGCAAATTAACTAAATGTACAAAGCATAATGTATATGTTTATTTTTATATAAATTTTCGAAACAACTTCTTATTTGAGTTTTAGGAGGAATTATATCAGAATGCAGAAATTTTCGAAGACGTGTGCAGTAAGACCTCCAGGTAAGAAATCTATCACAAAAAAAATGCGTATATACATTTTTTTTTACTATCTCCAAGATAAAATAGCCAATAATATTTTTAAAATCTCATTATTCTAATTCATACAATAATTTTAATGTTTTAAATCCTCAGAAGTTGGTCAGTAATCCAATCTATCTTATAATAAAATATTTTATGAACGGCGTTTAGAATTTGTTAAAGAGAAAACAAAACGCTACGTGCCGATTTCAATTGTCCCAACACAATATAAACAATTGGATTTAGAATCAGATTTTATAGTATTAATTTTATGAAGTATACTTCAGTACATTATTTAAATATTTGTATTATTTACATGGATTTTGCACTTTTATAAATCAACTTTTATTAAATTAGCAATTTCATCAATCCTGTTATCCTCTGATTTCATGTCTACATGTTTACCGAGCGTCTACTATATATTTAAAAATCTATCTCTAGAAAAGCAATGTTTATATCTATAAAAAGAAGCAGAAATGTTTTAATATAAAGTAAAAAAATGAAATAATATAAGAATTATATAAAAAAGCAGAAATGTCTTAATGTAAGAATAATACTAAAGTAATATAAGAAATAAGAATAATATCAGAAATGATATAATATTAAGACAATTGTATCATCATGTATTTTACTAACATCATCAGATAGAATCATTCAGCGTTACATAAGTAACAAAAACCTCGCATTTACTATGATGTTATTTTATATCCTGTATGAACCTTCAACCCAGCAATTGACAGTTGATTGCCAAGTTTCTTATCCGATTATTTTCTTTTCCATCTTAGAAAATAATCATCTGTAACTATATTTCTAGTATGGACAGGACAAATAGTGTGCATTTTGGGGTCAACGATGCTATCTATAATTAAAAGAAAAACGTGAGATTTCCCTGATAAAGGGTAAGGAGAAGAGGGACAATCACTGTAACCGAAGTAATAAATACCGGCTATTTATCGGGTCACAACTGACATTTCTATCATTCGTCTTTTCTTTGAAGCCCTTGCTAATGATCGGTTCTCGGATTGTGGGGAACTTGAATCCTTGTTAACCATGTCCTGAAAGAGGCGCATTCCTTTCCTTAGAAAAAGCTATTAGTACATCTTTAGTAGTCTGATATGATTTGAGACAAGAATTATAAAGCAAGTTTAATATGTATCGAAGATTCTCTGTTTCTTTTGCATGTTAATAAATTTAGATTTCTTCTCTGCCATTATTGAATAGAGATAAGGGAGGTAATACATATTATTCATTTCTAAGAGGATAAAAATTCTATGGCGAATGTTTGTGACTTCAGAGCAAAATATATTTCTTTAATATCATTTCATAAGTTAAATTTTATCTTTATATAAAAATATTAACAATAATTTACTTAATAATTAATACTAAAATAATTTAATATCAAAAAGTAATAAAAATAAATAATTAAATTTTAATAATTCAAATTTATAGATTTGCTTTCATCTCATAATATTTTTAAATGAGAAAATAAAGCAAAGTAATTATAAAAAATTAAGATTTTAAATTAATAGAAATTTTATAAACTATTCCTACTTATAAATGATTCATATCCATTACAAATTTATTTATTTTTTTAATTTTGCGTTTTATACTTTTGAACTCTGCGTTATATTGTCTCAGAAATTAATGAATCTAATGTACAAGTAAAGAAAATCTACTTATGTGATTAAGTAAATTTGAATGTGTTTGTGTCCGTAATCTTACATTTATTTCACATTTTAGAGTTTATTAGCGAAATGATATAATTATTCAGACAAATATAATAATTTGACTTATTTTTAAACAATTATGTATACAAGAACTGAAAAAATATATTGATTGATACAATTTATTTTCAATTGCATTGTATAAAGATTATTAGTTTTAAAATATAAAAATAATTCCCCGTAAATTATATGTACTTTATTGAAATAAAAATAATTGTATAAAATATCAGTTTGTATTATCTTTCAGCTGAAACATTGTACCCTTTTAAAACTATTCTTGCTTATTTTGTTATAAATAACAAACACTATTTCAATGAATTCATAAAAATATTTTATTATCTGCATTTTCAGTTTCCGAAATATTGTTGATTCAAACGTTCTTTAAATTAAAATAGCTGTGGTTACTTAACTTATGAATATAAAAATAAATAGCTTTGCATGAAAGGATAATAGCATATATAAGAATTTATGTGTTAAATAATTTCTTTAAAAGTCATATTACAAAAACTTAGGAATAAAATCGGTTTTCCTATCCTGGTGAGATTCATAATTTAAGGATATATATATATATATATATATATATATAATTTATTAATGAAATCTTATCTTTTCTCAGGTAATTAAATGTTTTATATTTTGTTATTTTGAAACATATTATAATTTTATAACTTCTATATGCACATTGATCTTCCCCGTGATCTGGGCGTCCCAGATTCGAGTCCCGGTTCGGCATTGTTGCTCTTCTTCCGTGTTTTATCTGTGAGCTGTGTGAATATGTCCAATGTGAAAAGGGGTGATGTATAAAGTAGCTAAGTCGTACTCTTGGACCTAGTTGGCGCTACTGTAAAAACAAGAGACGCTCACTCGGCTTAAATCGCTGACAGATAACTGTCAGCGGGTTTGTAGAGCGCCATAATCACAGCACAACCTGTGCATTGAAATTTATGTTATACATTATTCAAAATTCTATGAATGAAATCTATTATTATATAACATTAAAATTTCGTGCTTGTACATAAAAGGATTTTTGTTGCGATAACAATTTTTGTCTATTTTTTCCCGATTTTATTCATAGCATATTATATAATATTTTATTTATAACATATTATATAATACTAGCTGACCCGGCAAACTTTGTTTTGCCTTATAAATTATTTCTATTGAATATTTTGGTTGTTAACGAATGCATTGTAAGTGTGTGGGTATGGGATCTATGACAGAAAGAGAAATAGAGTACTGTAGACGATGATCACCTATAAAAAAAAACCCATTCATTTTCTCAATACAATGTATTTCATTAACATAACGAACATATACATTGTTTGATCTCTTAAAAGTTAAACGTAAAGTAAAAAAAGTAATATATTTTTTGTCCTAAAGTATAATACTGAAATAAAAAAAATCAATATAAATTTCGAAGAGCAATTGAGTGTGAGATATTTTTTCTCAGTCCGTCATAAGCCAACACATATAAGCTAGATAGTTTGTCCGCGTGAGAGCATGCCACGTGTGAAAAACATAGTGTGCCCAAATCTAAGCCGCAAACAGACATCGGTTGTACTTTCGACTTATTGACTGTCACTGCGAAGGCGAATTTAATAGGAAATTGAACGCGTTTGAATTCGATTCCCACGTCTGTGAGAATCATTAGATTTCGTGGCAGCAAAACATTTTCTGCTCGGAATTTACCATTCAAAATGGTGGCTTCGATAACGTCTTTCATCAATTTTTTAATGACCAATCTTGTGTCATGGTGTGTTCAAATTCCGAATTAAAATAACCGAAGATCCAACTTTCAGTCGTGGAAGGTGTGGTGACATACCTGACAAATCCAGTGAGTTCAAAAACTCTGTTGGATCTTTTACAGCCTCGTTAACATCGCAAACTATATCGATCAATTTGTATGATACCAAGTCGCCTGGCAACGACTGCTGAATCTTGAAGTTTAAATCATCGACGTCCACATTTTTTGCAGCCAAAATGGCTCTTTCTGCCAGCCATGCATGATTTATGTATTGGGTACTTAAATCGGGAAATATGCGGCCAATGAGAGCATTTTGCGAATCAACGATAGCGCAGAAATTAGTGGGCAATTTTATGCATCCAGTATTTTATAATACAGCAACTTTTCCATCTCCGATATCAAACAATTGGTCCGAGAATGTGTCAGCAGATGGATCTTGTAGCATTTGGACGCGCGTGTTTAATTTTAGCTGGACTTTTTCAACATAATGTCACAGTGGCGATGATTTCAAGCAAGCGTTGATCTCATCGGCGTAAGGTGAACGTGGATAGGAACACCCTAATTACTTAGCGTTATGAAGTATACTTTATGACCTATTCTCATACCTACCAAATACACATAAAAAATTTATAAAAATTGGTCGAGCCGTTTCGGAGGAGTACGAACGCAAACACCGTGGCATGAGATTTTTATATATTAGATAATATTATTGAGTAAATGGAACCTTGATTAAGTAATTAAACATTTAAAGCCTTGCCGTTTCACTTTCAAACTAATTGATTTTTTTTAAAAAATCCGGGAATTGTGTTATTATAAAATATCATTATTATTATAATTATGAGTATAAGCCTTTTTATTCAATAAAAATTTGGCAATAAACTTGTTGATACGTATATAGAATAATTCCATTAATTATATGTTATAAAACATTTTACATAGGAAATGAAACGTTTTTTGTAGCACAAATATGTTGAGTATATTATTTCTTTATTAAAATGCAAGAATTATTTAATACTGTTATTAATTTACTTAACACCTGGTACATAAGATATATTTTGAGACAATATATTGCTATAATGCTATTGGATTAATAATCGATTTACTTTTGTATCGATATTTATAGTCAACATACGAATGCTACAAAATGACCAAAATGGCGTTCATCAAATGTGTGACAAATTCTGTATAAATGTAAAAATAAATTATTTATAATCATATGTATTCACTTGCATTATAAATATATAATAAAATTTATTGTATTAAAAAAATTCTATTTTGGTATAGAACACTCGAATTGTATATCATGGTTTAAGGGCAAAATGATAATTTAACTTCCTTTTAGAGACTAAATCATTATAGATATGGGCGCTTTAATGCTTTTATAGGAAATAATGTACACAATGGGTATTCAGTGGGCTATATCAGAATTCAAAATTGTATAATTAAATTTCGCATATAAACTTGATTTCTCTCTGTATTAAATTCACAAAATTTTATTGAAATATTCAACTTACGTTAAAATTGCGCAGAAATAAAAAACATTAATAGCATTTTAGCTTGAAATAAGCATTTTAAAAAATTGAACTAAAATTGAAGAAAATAAAATACGAAGATAAAGTTAAATGAAAATTCCTTTTAAGCTTTTTATAAAATTATATAATAAAGGATTTTCTATACTTAAATTCTCTAATATGTTAAGAAAAAAAATCAAAATTTAGATGCTTAAAATGAACTATGTATATAAATGATACCACGTACAATGTACGGGATAAAACAATTAAAATTTAAGATCATTTAATCCTGTAATGTGTATTGAAGCATGTAAGGTGAGTAGGTTCATTGTATAATAAACGATAAGGCATTCTATTCATGCACAGCCAACTGCATTCCAATCTGCTCAGTAGCATATTAATCATATGCTATACGTAAATTAGTATGCTACATATGGGAATAATTTATTAATATCTGTAATGTTTTCAGAGAAAAATTTGAGAGTAAAATTAAGCATAAATAATGATGAAAAGCTGCTATTAGAAGGAAACAGCAATTGCAGAAAGTAGCAATTAATTACAAAGGTTATATGAATGGTGTAAGCGTATCGAAAATAAGCCCAGTAAATGACCTTGGATGTTCATTAACTCGTCGAGAATATTGGAATTAATTATTATCAGTACCAATAACTTAATATATTACAGGATTTTAAAACTCCAATTTTTAAAACAAAATTAAAATTTCGATATAATGGTAATCATATTTTGTGGCAACACATTCTTCGTTATAATTAATCATCATAGAATAAAAAATGCATTAAGGATTAAAAAAATAAAAATGATATCCCTTTATTTTTTTAAAAAAACTCTCGTTAAAATATATACATAATACATTTTGTAACTATACTCTTTTTGGAATGTAGCCATTATGTTAATTTTTTTTAAATATATAAAAATAATAAATTTTTCAATTTTTCTTCTAAGTTTTTGTTTTTCTAGGAGAAACATTAATTCCTTTATTTTACTTCTTTCACGCCTGTATGAAAACGGAACTTCATTGCCTGGTAACAGACTTTCAGTTTCATGATTAGAATGTCGCTGGTTAGAGAGAATTTTCTATATGAGGGAATAGAACATGGCAAATTCATCAGTTGTTTTCTCTTTGATGTGGCGCTAAAATATGAAGAATGCCAGAGGGCTGTATCCCTTTTTAAATATTACGAAGTCGATACCAATGTTGTCTCGTGTCGATTCAAAATCACATATTCAGAATTGCATATTAAAATAAAATGTGAATGGTGGGCATGGGATGATAAACTACCTTATAACAAATGATTGGCAGAGCACAAAATGTTTTCCATAAGAATTTCTTTGATGCCCAATAAATATACCCATCTTGATATATATGTTACGGTCAATGTGAATAATTAGTTAGTATTAGTACTAACTGGTCATTATTAATAATAATCAAACCTGTTAGTAATAATAATGACCGATATTCATACTGTCAGTAACATATACACCCAATAAAGCTGAAATTGGAAAATAGTCCTTCAAAGAAGAACCTTTGAGAGATCTTAATACAATACCCTTTGTCTTATATCCACTTTATCCAGCTTTTAAAAAACAGCAATCACTTTAAAAAGTCATAAAACTGAGTATATTTTCTCCGGTACTAAAATGTAAGATGATCTTAGCTATTCGAAAAAAAATTATAAAGCCTTTATCTCTCATTTTAGACGTTATATTATTTCCAAAGTGCAGCTCTTGATTTTATCACGAGATAAAAAGGGCCATCAGAATTTTAAAGTCTTTAAATAAATGTTAGGTATTCAATACTTCGAAATAATGAACAATCAATGTGTGATTTTTTAGCTGACTTCTCATGTATAGACACAGCTCTGAAAAAGAGTGGACGTTTTACTACGAAATGGAACAGCATTTCATTGTAAATTTTCTCAAAAATTAGACAGAAATTGGCACTCTGAAAATCTAATTCTGAGAGATGGCCTGTAAAGAAAGTGATATAAAATCGAGAATCGAATTTCTTTGAAATGATCTTTGCATTTTTTTCATTATTATATCATTTTTATTATTCTATCTGATTTTTTTAAGTATTTCTTTCTCGATAATTCTATATGGGACAAACTCTATAAAAATATATAATCTTATTAGATTTATCCAATTCTATGGCACGTGTTAAAACAAGATAAAAAGCAGAGAACAATTCAAGAAAAATAAGAGAAAACAATTCAGACATGAGAAATATACATAAAAATGCTAAAAATTAAATTAGAAAGAAAATGAGGCAACATTTTATTATTTTTGACATTTTATTATCTCTTGCAAAATTAAATTAATATTAGTTTTAATAAATTAACATTAAGAAGGAATAAATATTATTGTTTTAGGTTTTTTGAATTTTACTCGAATGAAAATATAGAATAACATAAATACTGCTGTGTAAAATAATTATCGAGGGTAAAATAAATAATGAAAATACTTATAGAAGTTCACACAGTTATTTATTTTTAATCGGCACATTTCAAATTAATAAAGTTGAAGAAAAATTCAAAAACTCTCAATATATCCACCAGTGAGTTATCGATAATTCCTGTATTTACATATGATTCTAAAATTTCAATAGTTTTATGAAATTTTAATGTACACAGCACTATGAAATAACTTTTCCTGTTTGGATATTTCCTCAATTAAAACTAATGCACGGAATGAAACAGGACTATGGAATGTTTATATTTGTTTGATGCGACTAAAAGGCGTGAACATAATTAATCAATCTGAAACAAATAAAACAAGTGTAGTTGCAGGTTAAAAATTGTGTATATTAAAAATATAGAGAAAATCGTATTTCGGAATTAATGTCCGGATAAGGTAATTTTTTTTCTTTATTTTCACATTGACAAAAAGTACCCGATTGAATGATTTTGTAATGTGTTAATAAGTATTAATAAAAAAATGCATGTTTTAAATTACTACAAAAACCATTTTTTTTTAAATAGTAGTTTATTTATCAATTTCCATTTTTAAATCATACCGATTTTTCATTTGATGATGTTTTAGTCTATTTTCGTTCTCAATTATATTTTCTATTGGCCATTTATTTCTTGATTTCTATTAAATCTTGTTTTCTCTGTCCGAATGGCTTGTCTTCAGACACGGTGAACTAACTCTAAAGATTTTTTTTAAATATTTGTAGCTCTATTTTAAATACCAAGGTGTTGAATTAAGTGCATATGTTAATTAATTTAGAATAAAAGAATACAAAACTAAATATAGTTAAAAAATAATCACTAAAACGGCATAAAATAAGAAAGACAAAATTAATATTATGTTTGACAACTCTAAAAACTTAAATATTTTTTCTCCTAATTTTCAAAAAAAAAAAAAAAAAATAAGATGAAAACGCGATGATATATTTTACCATATTGTTTGGAACCACCATTAATAAAAATAATCTTTTCAAAAATAGAAACCGCCATTCTAAACTTAATATAACATAATTCCTGCATCAGATGTAAATGCAAACACACAGAAAAAAAATTACGGTTCTGCCAGAAAAATTTCTACTTTCTAGAAATAAAGGCTTCTACAAGTACAATTTTTCACGTTAAATTACTAAATGCATAGTGTTTTGAACAAAACTCTCTTGGGATGAGAATTCCTTTGAAATCTCTGATAGCGTTTTTTTCGATCCTTCAAACTGTTATATAAAATCTTAGATTCATCATAAGTAATGATTAATTTCAAAGTAAACATTCATGCATTGTTTACTGAATATAGATCGTAAAAATTCATTATCAGAAAAGCATTTTAAATTCATTTGCTATTTAAGCATCTATGCGAGATGATAGCATAAAAAAAAAATTGAGTAAACAAAAGTTATTATCTCTTAAGGACTGTGTTCAATTCCCACAGAATAGAAATGAAATGCATTATATTTAATTCAAGCTCATATTAATTTAATGTACACGAATCAGAAAATAATTTGGTTGACTATTGTGCCGTGAATCAAAATAAATCCCAAAACTCTCAACTTGTTATTTCATGCTTTAAACATTTCAAAAAAAGTAGATTCAATAGGCATCTTTTTCTTTCAATGGAATGATAACATCTTTAAATTTATGTATATATTTTTTAACATTTAACTAGTTTTTAGGTCACTGAGATCTAACAACATTTTGAAACAAATGCTTATTTTTATTTTATTTATATTTTTAAGTGCATACATATCTACTGAAAGATAAAATAGAAAACAAAAATGAAACCATTTTTTTTAACATAAAGGAATATTTTCTGCTTGAAGAAAGTTTGTGATTAAACACTCTTTTAGAACTATTGATAATTATTTAGTTTTTGGAACGTTTATTTCTGTTTTTTTTAAATGCGCAACATACGCCCACCCATATTCCAAGGCAAAGAAAATTATGTATTATTATAAAATTTGCTCAATACTTTGTTTATATATAAAGTACGGAAACACCTCGTAGCATATTGGTTGATTATAAGAGCATCTTTTGATGAGGAGATACTATGAATCTTACTTGTGTATGCGTTAAGTATTTATCAGACTAAAAAGACAACATCTGGGTAATGAGGAAGCTGGAAGAACATGATTCAAAGTATGAAACCTTCGTACTTGTACAGGGTAAAAAAGTTTACATTATTAGTTTAATTTTTTCGTTCTACTCCTTATTGAAACGTTTAGGAGAGTATAGCAAATGCAGTACTACAAAATATAGCCTATAATTTGCAATATACGCAATTTGACAAAATTCTAAAAGAAACTGAGCATGAAAATAATGGAAGCTAATGAAAGTGACATCTTAAAAAGTCTGAAAAACCCTTTATTCGGAAAAATAGTTAAATGTTAGGTAATTGAAAATCAAATATATCTAGGCAGATCTAAAGATGATCAGTATCATCAAACCCAAATCGACGCCAGAAGGAATAAAGATAAGTCAATACGAAAAAGTCCATCTGGTAAAATTCAAGGAAAATCTTAGACAACCAACGGCAAAATCAATAAAGAACAGGCACGTCATTAACATTTAGAACCAACGGAATATCAAACATAGGAATTAAATATATTAATAAGAAAAAAAATAGTAAAATAATGAAAATTAGAAAATAGTAAAAATATAACTATAAATAATGAAAATGCATATGATGCACAGTAGATTTTATTTATTCATGTCCATTTCTTTAGTCAATAGTTAACAGATATCAGATTGAAAGAGTTTCTAACAATTTAAATTTCGACAAAATTAACAGTTCCATTTGCATCCATTTAATAGTAACTTTCATATTGATTGCTCCTAAGCTTAGATTATTTGATATGTGGAATAGTAACCAATGATTTCCTATAACTACACTAATACGCTTTGGTAAAAAAAATTAACTTGATGAGTTTTGAAAGCATCATTCCCATTAAGAATTATGTTGAAATAAAAATGCCCTTTTAATCCTTTCGCTATGGACATTTTCGAAGAATATTTCTTATTGTTCATCTTCCAAAAGGAATGGTCATGGTTCTTTTGTCCCATCATAAAAATATCCCCTATTTTCGAAATTTACTACCATCAATCATTTTATATATATGACGATAAATACCCAAACAATTCTTGTATCTTGTGAAAAGCCAAGTAGAAAATCATCTTTAATATTTTAATCTAATTCAATGAATTGAAATCATGTCTTAAAGAGATCTTATTTTGCGAATAAAATCGCTCAGGCATGCAATTGCTGTAAGAATCTTGTGTTCTTATGGCATAAGAATCTTGTGTTGTGTACACCATATCTTGTGTTCGTAAATGAATCTCGCCTATTCTCTGAGCCCAAGCATATATTTTTTTGGGGAAAATGATACACGAGGGTTTCATTCTGTTCACAAATTGGTAGGCAATATCTTTTATTTTATAGATTCTTCTAATGTGAAAGTAAATATCCCTTATATTTACATAATTATTCATGTATAGAAGTTAAATTTCAAAAACGCTACATTACAAAGTCAAAATGTTAAATGAATGCTAGCTCAGATATGGAGTAAATGTATGACACAAAACTTTTATTAAGAAATGATGCATTGAATTTCATTGTACAGGTTACTTTAATCACTTATTTTTAAAATTCCTATGGAATTATAGGAAGAAAGAATTCTAAGTGTTGAGATATTTTGAGGATACATTAATGCGCTTGCGTGTTAAGAAATAAATTCTATTTGCTGACATTTACTTTGGAAAGAGTATAAGTCCTGTGAACATTTGGAGTTAGTAATTTTGTTTAATAATATTGTACAAACTTTCTACTATTTATTGGTAATAGTTTTTCAATTCATTAAAGAACTAAATTTTCCTGAAAGTAAAAGAATCTTGAATTTGTGAAATATTAGAAATGCAGTGTATAGTTTCGCTTCATGCGATTATAACCTCGAACGGAAATCGAATTTAAAATTGGTGAGTGGAAAATTCTAGGAAAGGTTTTATAGATAACGGTTATAAATGACCTAGTTGTTGTGTGTTGCCAAGATTCAATTTTTTTTCTATCTTCAAAAGTGGAAACAAAAATCTTCAAAATTATGTAGCCATGCTCTAAAGGATGTACGGAGGATGTCATGAGGGAGGTGTGTGTGTGCGTATTTCTATGTGTATGTGTGTACGCTAGCGCTCTACAGACCTACAGCTTCAAAATTTGGAAATTATATACCTTGGAGGATAGTAATGAACATTTTCGAAAGTGGTTTTGAAATTTTAATTAATTAAAAAGTAAGCTGAATTTCGGCATCTTCCTAGGATAACTTACAAAAATACTGACAAAAAACGAATTTCATACCAGAAATAAAATACAAAACAATTTATTTTGTTTTAATTGTCCTGCTTGTTTTGATAAATGATTTTTTAAAATATTTAATTTGATTGTTTTACTAAAATAGATATATTTTTGCCCTAAAATTCAATCCGTTTTCATAGTTTCATCAAATAATTAATCGCGCATTTTTTTCCATCATTGAAAGCCAAAGAAAAATGACTATTTAATATTTGTGTTGTTTATACGACAAATATTAAAGTGAAGTTACAGTAACTGAAATTACACATTTAATATGATGATAATCAATGCTTTGATGTTATTTTATTTTCTTCACCAGAAACCTTCATAAGCACAATAATAGAAAACAGTTAAGGAAATTTAAATACTACTACTTAATGTCAGAAAATTTGGCAAAATCGAGGACACGAAGCTATATCTACATGAAGACTAAATCTAAAAATGAAACTACACTAGTGTGCAAAACTTAAGCAACAGGTATGTTTTTTGCCATAATATCACGAAAAATCATCTGAGAGACATGAAATTCAGAAATGAGATACAGCATTTTGTTATGAAAGACGACGAAAGCATAGTTCCGCAGAAATGAATACAATGCATACAGTATGGAATCAAACAAAAAAAGGCTTTAGTGAACTCATAGTATCGTTACACATGATTGTCCGTCCAAGAGGAAGAACAGCAAGCAGATGTTCCTTAGTATTGTATATGCCTCCCCTTACTGCAATGGTTGCTTCGCACCGTCTCCCCATACTCAGCACCAGATTGTCCAACAGTTCTTGAGGTAAGATTGCCCATTCCTCAATCAGCATCTGTTTACGTTGTCGGGTGTTCCCATGAGGATGTAATCGTGCCGGAAGGCGTCTCCCCAAAACATACCACACATGTTCTATCGGATTTAAATCAGGGGAGCACGCCGGCCAATCCATTCGAGTGATATCTTCACTTTCCTGGCGCTCCTCAACAGCATGAGTCCTGTGTGGCCGTGCATTGTCATCCATAAAAACGAAGTCTGATCCAATGGCACCTCGGAACAGACGCACATGGGGAAGGATCACCTCCTGACAATAGCGATCTCCAGTTACAGAACCTTTGTCGAAAACGTGGAGCTCAGTCCGCACGTTCATCATAATGCCTCCCCAGACGACAACACCAGGAATACCGAAACGGTCTCTTTCCTTGTTGTTACAAGCGATTCCCAACGCCAGTTGATTTGGAGAGAGGTCGGGACACGGTTTCATCCCAGTAACATCACGGAAAGAGACCGCCTTGTGGCACGATTACATCCTCCTTGGAACACCCGACAACTTAAACAGACGCTGATTGAGGAATGGGCACTCTTACCTCAAGAACTGTTGGGCAATCTGGTGCTGAGTATGGGGAGACGGTGCGAAGCAACCGTAAGGGGAATAAGGGGAGGGCATATCTCATATTAAGGAACATCTGCTTGCTGTTCTTCCTCTCGGACAGACAATCATGTGTAACGATACTATGAGTGCAATAAAGCCTTTTTTGTTTGATTCTATACTGTATGCATTGTATTCATTTCTGCGCAAGTATGCTTTTGTCATTCTTTCAGAACAAAATGCTGTATCTCATTTCTGAATTTCATGTCTCTCAGATGATTTCTCGTGAAGTTATGGCAAAAAACATACCTGTTGCTTAAATTTTGCACACCAGTGTATATCTATAAATGAAGTGAAGACTATATCTAAAAATGAAAATGTATCTTTAAATGAAGTGAAGACTATACCTAAAATTGAAAGTATATCTATAATTGAAGTGAAGACTATATCTAAAAGATCGCATGAATCTATATCTAATTTATCTGAAATAAAATACATCAATTATTCTCGATGAACCAGGTACTCGTCTTAGGCGACTAATATTCAATAGTTCTTTCGTTTTCTGCATATATTCATTCTGAATTTTTGTAAATTTTGAAATAACAAACATTTTTGTTAAATTAATCTACTGATGTGTGACTTGAAACATAAATTTTTGGAATGTTAATAGAATATGTAATATATTTCGAAGGAAAAGTATGTTCAAATACAAAAAAAAAATAGATATTTAGTATTGTACGGATTAATTCAATCATTCATGCACTATTACTTAAATACCATTTTTATTTATCTCACCAATTTTTGTACAATTCAGAATTGAATAATAATTTTAAATAAAATTTCATTATTTAAAAGCTTCTTCTCTTTTATTTCACACATTAATTTCTTGAATAAATAAGAAAAAACTCTGATTGCTGTGACTAAATGAATAAAAGCAAGTAGTTTAAAAGCAAATGATTTAATTTTTCTGTCTGTACAACTTTTCTAAAAATAAAACTTTATTTTTGAGAGGACTTTTAGCTGTAATTTATTTTCTTTAAATGTTTAAAATAAATCTTCTGCAAATGCATTTCTGTTTTCACCTAAATACTTTAACTATCTCCTTTACTTATGTTCCCAAATTCAATTATTCAGTTTTTTCTTTCAATTCCACCCTAACGGTTGAAATCCGAATTTCATCTTAAGGCTTATCACAAATAATTAATGCAAAAACTCGAACTTTGGTGCAAGAAAAAGAAAAACAGTAAAAAAGATAAGAATGCCATAAATGTGTCCAAAACAATTTAATTGTTGACAGTACAATGTTTGTGAACTCAGTCATGCCAGCGTGCAATAATTTTGATTTACAATATTTCTTTAAATCTAAAACAACATGAAAAAAAAATCTTAAATTTAATATTTTAGATTCATTTTTTTCCATTCGTGAAGGAGTTATTTTTTTCGAACTTTTTTTTCTTAACTATCAAACAAACACTACATGACTCGATTTCCAGCGTGAGCTGATTCTACGTGATAATACTCAATTTTCTCGGATCTTTATAAAAATTGATTTTACCACATCCTAATAAAATTCAATAGTGAGCGCTTGTATTTAACCAGCTAAAATGATATTTAAAAAATCTTATAGATAAAAAACTTATAGTTATTGAATCATATTTATAAGTTTCAATTTCCACAAAGGGACTAAAATTTGGAAAATACTTTCCACAAAGGGAAAAATTGAAAATACTAAAATTTTGAAAACGATTAAAATCATACAGATTTTAATTTTCGATTTCTAATAGCATCTAAATACTTCACAATTTTAGTCCATTGACGAAAAAATTATACTCTAATATTATACGCTGTACTGAGTCTGAGCAAAATACCTAAAATTATAGAGTTTAGATTTAAAACTTTTTTTACCATTTTGAAGAAAAATCACTTGAGTATAAATTGCAAAAACCATTTTTCTAGACATTTCATTAAAGCGAGTGATTTTACATATTCTCTTTTAGCAAAATTTCTTTTTAACACCCTTCTTCAGTTTCATGTTTTTTTCATGAGTTCACTGTTGAAGATATTTGGATTTCAAATTAATTCAAATCCTATCGAACCAATTAGAGTGCATTGAAATTTAAGTAATAAAATTATCTTAAAATTCAGATTTTTTTAAATTCATTTTATAATTGTTTACTTTGATAGAAAATTCTATGCGGTAGAGGCATTTTCTCTGTTTCCTTAACCACATGGACTTTTTGCACTTTTTCCATCACCATTTCGTAGCATAACTCAACAGCTAGAGTTATGAATAGGAAATTTTTAAAAATGATGTAGGGATTTTCCTTTTAGAAAAGTTGGGATATTTTTTGTATAAAGTTCTCGATTATTAGAAATGACGATAGTTAACATTTTTTCCCATACGTTCAATTAATTTATATAATCATCCTTTTTTTTCCTTTTTACAGAATCGTAAGAATTTTTCCAGACTTTTGATTTTGAGTTCTGAGCTTAAGTGCTGTCTTCTAACTCATGTTACCTGATATACACTATCATAACTAACAATATGCCTTTTACTTGCGCTTTTTACTTAATTACTGAAACAATCATTCTTTTAATTTATACAAACTAATTTTATGTTATTTGACAAATCTTCAAAATATATTTAGAAATCTATTTAATAAACTTAAAACTCTTCATATCAAATCAGAAAAAAATATTTAGATCATTAGACTCTTGTTTGAAAAGATTTTGGGCTCGCTAGGAACTCTTGTATGGGAAATGTGCTATTGTAAGACCCCGTTAACACATGTCAGCCGACAGAAGCGATTGAGAGGCCTATAATATCTTACAGACATTCCAGAAGAACTTTGTCCTGTCCAGTTGATACCACAATAATCAGAAAGTACTGTTGATCTCTTTTAAGTTATTTTTCATATAAATGATTTGTTTCGAAATTTATTGTTGGTAATATCTAACATTCAGCAGTTTGCTAACTTCCCAATACAAATAGTCTATCGTCTCTCCGTTCAAATGTCCACATAAATATTTCATTGCTGGCTTGATCAAATTCTGCAAATAAAACAAACCTAGAATGAGCTTTGATTGTCGAAATCCATGCTGTGTTCGTTAATTTGTCAACAAATCATTTCTAATTCATTAACATCAATATTATCATCCAGCTAATTAATTTGCATTTGATCATTTCCTTACCGGTTTCTTTCGACTGTGTAAAGAGACTGAAATATCGCTGAAAAGACTCAAAAAACTAGCTAATGCACTTTTTGTTCCTTATTCACCAGTGCATTAAAATCCTGTTTATTGTTTTCCTTGAACGATTGCATTGCTTTTTCTGGTAAGATAATTTCGATCTTTTTGTAACTTAAAATCTCGCTTTTAACTGCGGAGACCGAAATTTCTTTCATTGCAAATATTTTAGATACTATCTATCCATTAGGAAATATATTCTATTTATGTCTTTTGGGGGGATACTTGTAGAAAAATTTAAATATTTAAAAATATAAGAATAATCGCTGATTTTAGAAGAATTTCTGATTAGAAAAAACTGTTATTTTAAATTAAAATTCAAGACTCAATATGAATTACATATTCGGAAAGTTGTAGGAAATATCAATACGTTTCCATTTGCACTACTTATGGTATATAGACAACCATTTAAGTCTTAAACTAGAATCATATATTTAATGCTGATATTTATTGCAGTAAAAGGCTATATTCCTGTAGACTTTTATGAATGTGTTTTATGATGTAACAATTTTATTTATGCGTGAGGTAGAAAGTATAGTTTAATACTTTAAAGTTCTTTAGAAAAAAATAAATATCTTGTCGCATATTTAATTTTGTTAATTTTATATTATTTGATATTTAAAATATTAATATAGATATATTAGCGCTGGGTATGAATTTAATATACTCAAATACTCTTTTGTAAAATGAAATTGATTGTCAAAGATATATGACAATACAGTACCGGTTTAGAAAATAAAAAAGAATCAATAAGCTGTTATTCTTTTAAAATACGTTAGTTTAAATTTAATTTTTGAATGGTCTGACATCCCTACATAAAATATCATTAATCATGAAAGTTCTTTTGAGTGATTGGCAATTTCTTGCAAGTTTTTTTACAGAAAAGGAATATTTTATTTATCCCAATGAATAAATAATTTCTTTAAACAATGAGTGATTAAGATTTTAAAGTTTGAGACAATTTTTCAAAAAGCTATCAGGACGACTCTTTGAAATGCTGTTTTTCATACAAAAACCGTATCATATAATTTTTTGAACTGATTTATGATTACAAGACTATGCTTATTTTGATCAAAATAAGATTTAAAAAATTCAAATTAAGTATAATAATTTTTAAATACATTTCATTTCACTCATCAGGAAATTTTCCAGAAACATTTGTATTAAAGTCATTTTTTAAATTGCGTGAAATTTGAAATTTTATACATGTAAAAAGCATATTAAAAATCAATATGTTTGGGAAAAAATATTTTATTTCGCTATTTTAACTGCGCATTTTCTCTTATTCCACACAAATACACATTTCTGGCTTAAATCAAAATTTTAATATTAGAATAATATTGAAATGTTAGCAATATTTCGTATTAGTAGAATACTATTAAAATTTATAATAGTAATAGTGAATACTATTAATATTATAAATTCTTAAACAAAAAAAATTTGAAACTATCTAAATGTTAGTTTATTTAATTGAAAGTTATATGTTTATGCACTTTATAATAGTATTTGCAATAAACTAAAAATTTACCATTTCAAAATTAAAAAAACAATGTTTCCATTTTGTACAATTCAAAGAAAAAAAACATTACATGTTAGACGCAAACTTTGAATCACAAAACGCATCACTTTGAAATGATATTTATACCCTTAACAATTTTCCATGACATGACATAAGTATAAATTTTTAGAACCAGTACAATGCAATAAAACAGAAATAGCGAACAACTGATAGACAGATAACCTAAATAAATTCTGTCTAGTAACCTTTGTCGACATAATATATTTTGCAATGCAGCATGAAATGTCCATGTATTATGATATTGCTGCGTTTTTATTATCTTTTTTATTTAAGTGTTTTTTAGACCTTCTACTAAGAATCATTTTCTTGTAATCTACTGCCACCAATAAATATCTCATTATTGCTAAAGCATCAGCAATAAATTAATAAATCTTTTTTTTTTTTACTCTTGGAGAAAGTGTTTTGCGCCATTAGCGTCATTTTAACAGATCCTGCAATTTCGGTTTAATATTGATGGAATGACTCGCATTGATATGATTTCAAATAAAAAAAAATCATATAAACATATAAATAATTCTTTTCAAATATTTTCCTCAGTTGCTACATAAAATAGTTTTCTTCGTAATATTGTAATTTGATTTTTAAACTGAAAAAAATGACTTATTAGCATTTCTAACCATTAACTTTTGAAATGAATTCTTAAAGTTTAATAAAAAAATTGTTAAAATGATGCTTGCGAGGATGGCACATTCAGAGTATATTATTGTACTATAATCAATTTTTCTGTCAAATCATTTTATTTATTTATTCGCTTTTCAATTGTTTGTATTTGTGATATTTAATAAATATTGCTTACTTTTAACTGTTTAAATTTGCCACAATGATTTATAATATTTTACAATTCTTGCTTATTGAAACAAACAATAAGTTTTACAAGAAACGTGTTTTTATTTTAATCTTCAAAAGGAATAATTATGAAAATTATAATACAAACTCATAATTCAATTAGACGTGAGATAAAGGTTTGATCTAATAAAAAATATATTACACATAAGAAATTTCTTAAAAATGATAACAAAGTTTGTGGTTTTTTAATTCATTTATAATCATAAAATGTTAAAAAAGTGAAAATAAAGAAATAAAATACTTAATATTTAAACAAATTTCTTTTTATTTTCTTATTTAACAATGTTTATATTGTTTATATGCATTTTGAATGTTTTGTTAATATGTTCAAATACATTTTACGTAAAAATAGATTTAATGTAATTTAATGCTAATGATAAATAAAAATAAATATTATTTATTTATCAACACTTTATGACATATCCATATTTAGCTGTATAGCGTTTTCCAATATTTAACATTCTGCATGAGTAAATTAATTTCTTTCTAATAAAAAAGATTATATTAAATTAGATTGATTTGGTATTAGATGTGCCTGGCTTAATAAAACTTGTTTTTAGTTTGTTCTGTTTATGTGACGTTTTTCTAATTAAACTTATTTTTATTTTTATAGTTTTATCCAATTCAATACATAGTCATAGAGAAACAACTTTCTGGACAACTCTTATCTACACTGAGACAGTATTCTACAAAATTTATCTGATGATATCCGAAAATCATCTATATTAAAAATGTTTTTTATGGTTATAGGGATATTTTCTAATTTTCTAGGTGTTCAGCAGCGTTATTCTTGTTATATGTTGTCTTGTTACACTGAAACTGACATAGGATATAAGGTAAACTAGCCACCATTGATGACCAGTTGGTTCGTTAAGTTTAACAGCTATTAATAATTTCAATCAAGTATTCTATGTAACAGTCTTAATGGCTCCCTAAATAAAATATATTTAAATTTGATTAAAAATGGAAAACGCTTAATATATTGAATTTAGTATTTAGTAGGCAAGGAATAGAAAAATATTTATTAACGAAAGAAATTTAATATATAGAAGAATGATATTTTTTTAAAGTTTTTGTTTGATATTAAAATATTTTTAGGTGTTATTGCAAATTTAAATATTTTTGAATTGCAGATTTAAATAAATTTTAAAATTTTAATATTTTTGGACGTTATTGCAAAATTCTTACTTTAGCTTATTATGAATTTTCTTTAGCTTTTAATTAATTAAAAATAAAAAATCATCCCAAGATGTATATTTCCTAAAATATATGTGCATAAAATATGGTAGCTGTAAGTCGAACATCAGTTTGTAGAACACCAAAATACATGCAGACACACAGGCTTCGTTATTATTAATTAAGATATCTTCTCAGCATGAACACAGTTGCTCAAAAAATGAATATCTGCAGTGATTAAATCTCATTAACTAATCCATAGAGTAAGTACTTTTTTTTTTTCATATACAACTACTTAGGTTAAAAATGATTGATTTCGTGGTCCTTGACAGGATAAGATAAAATGATTTCTCAACTACAGAATGGTATAATCTAATCCCTGAAACCTATGAAACTGAGCAACATTAAATTCTTTAAATCATTCATGTACATGAAACTCAAGCGGTTCATGCATATTTATTATAGAATCATTTCAGAGCGATTGAGATTAATGATGTGTGAAAATATTACGCACTCAAGGCCAGGAGGGATAATAACATAGGCCGATAAATATTAAATAGGATATGGCAGCAGCGAGTTTGATTATATTTCATGCATATATTTCACACTAGCTGTCTAAAAGTAATGAAATCTAATTTCTTAAAGTAACATGGTGAAGAGTCTAATATATCTGATAAAACTTTTTACGTGGCGTGGGAAATTTTGCTGAAACTTATCACAGGAATACGAAATTCATTATAAGGTTAAAAATTAAGTTAAAAGCATATAATAAATGGTCTGATTTTTAAAAATTCGGATTATTTTTTTTAATAAAATTACGTCTATACGTGATGATTTGAAAATTAGAAATACTGTCGGAATAAATTCATCCGTTCCCGATCCCTCAATATTAAATAACTAAAATAATAATATAAAACGTCTTCTTAAAGCTTTGATGAGATAAAAAAATTAGATCATTTTTAAAGATGACACGTACCATTACAGTTTGCAAAAAAATTATTTAGAGTAACGGGAAGAATTTTGTTCCACTGTGGTAAACAGTTAATTTAGTTAAATTAATTGCAAAAAATTTTATTGAATAATGACTCTCATACTGCTCATTTAAAAACTTACGATACTAAAAATGAATATTAATGCATCTACTTTTTTTAGAAGGAGATAAATTTAAAAATTATTTACTAATTGAATTAATTAGCACGAAAATTAAGCATTCTTAAACAATAAAAATTCAAAAATTGGACAAATTTCTAAGACACATATGAAATGTATCATTCGCAAATGAATAAAAAAGTTTATACTACATTTTTAAAAAATATTTCAATATAATATGAAAAATATTAGTTCAATACAGTTATTTTTTGAAACACTGTATTATTGATATAACATTCGTTGTTTCCTTTTTTACGGCAACAAAACAACTAAAAATTGTCAAACATTCCGTTAGTATCAAATAAAGTTTACTCAAATTTCATCGCTGAATTTTTATTGCTCTTAGTTTAAGATGTGGGAATTATAGAAATTTTGTTTAATTTTAAAAGCTCGCTTTCCAAAGAAAGACTTATAAATAAAATATTTTTACAAAATCTTAAAATAATTACATTAAAATTAAAAAAATTTATTAAATAAACCATGGTCCTTAAATCAAATGAAACATGGTCCTTATCTTATATTTATAACAATATGTTACACAGCGTTTCGCTGTTTAAACTAAATAATAATTTTAAAATATTTCCGAGCAAAATGTACTGTCTCTTAGCATCAAAAAATACCCATCTGTTATATGAAGGCATTAACAATGCTTTATAGAGAACATTCGACCTAAATATATAAGGTGTCAGAAAAAATTGGCTAAATTATTTTTGTACATACTGTAACTAGATTCATACTTCCAGTTACCAAGTTTTATTAAACGAAATACGGAATTTTATGAAAAAACTTTTGATTTTGGTAGAAGTTAGCAAAAAAGTATATTAAAAGCTTATACCCTCCAGAGTATAAAATTGTCAATTAGAAGAATACTTGCTTTAAATTCAACTAAGCGTGCACAAAGTTTCAAATTTCCATCTACAAAATTAGCAGGGATATGCGTGTTTTTGAATTTAATGGGACTAAAGAAAAATTTATATGAAAACATTTGTGCCAAAAATGTTATTAGAAAAACTATTAGTTTCTTTCAAATATTTGGGTACCTTATTTGATGAAACTTTGCAATTAAAAATATATGTGCAACTGCAATAGTAATAATAAGGAAATAATCACTTGTTTTATTTTTAGGACACTCTGTATAGGTTTCAGATGAAGCAATATAGGTTTTTCTTAAATTCCATAAGTATTTCATGTCATTTCAGTCATATATGAGTTTTCTGTTCATTATCATTTATGACTTTAGTTCCTGTAGTCTATTTTTATCGGAATATAATTTTTAAAAATACTTGACACAAAACTGGTTGTCAAGTATTCTTATATCGTTTTTATATCTTAGGAGTTACTACCAGCCATGAATTATGTTAATACTTGACGGGTAATAATTAAGCTTTTATTTCTCCTTATATAAATTTATATTAAGTTGATAAATTCTCAGAGTAATTATTCAATTTAAAACAAATGATGAATTCGTATCCTCAAACATTAATTATTAAAATAAAACAAGATCATGTTACCATTATTATTTCACGTTACTTTTATATCCTTATTTCAAAAATGGTATAAGAGTTTTTATACATGAATAAATCCATATAGTATATCTCAAAGCAAAGTTTAAATAGATTATTATCTCATAATATCGATTCAATCATTAAGAGGCATGTTAACATGACTCGGTCAACCTTTACATCGTATGTTAATTGGCAATACATTCTATTCATGCACAACCAATTGAATTCCAGTTCTCACAATATCTAAAGCATATTCAATATGTTGAATGTAAAGTATGCTAAATATGGGATGAAGTTAGGAATTTACGTTGCATCATGGAACTAAAATTCTACAGGGTAATCTGAGTGGTCACAAACAATGATGAAAACAGGAATTAAGAGATATTGCTACTGCAGATAATGATATTTATAGTAAATTTAACCAAATAAATTTATTAAATGACTTTATAAGATTATAAAGTCATTTATTTAATCTTCTAGGTTATGTGTTTGAATATCAGTTACATAACAATAATTATTAGACCATAACGAATGCGTAATATGAAATATATTTATCTCTTCTATATTACTTAATTTTTATTTAAAATTTGTGATAATTCATTAAATATTATCTCATGAATTCAACGGTAGGTTGATCAAAGCTTATATATTATATATATAATACTGCTTATAATGTGTAACAAAAAATAGATATATATCATACATACCCAGGTAGTACAGCCTTTTTCACAATAGTGTGTGATATTATATGATATTAATCAATATTCCAATATTGCGAATATTAATCAATGTCATGCAATACTGTACAATGTGACCTACAAGGGAATACAACTACAATTGTGTATTACTAATTGGATAGAGTAGAATACTATTTCTCATACGAGTAGCGTAAAATTGTAAATTCATCTCTGTTAACACATGAAGTAACTGCTCCCTGGTAACATAAATCACTCATGTAATAATTTGATCTCCTGTAATAATTGTTTAACGCAAAGAAAGTATTATTGAAGAGTTTATCATACAGAGAGTATGTTAAAATAAGAAAAAAAAATAGAGAAGGGAAAGAATTTTATTTATTTTATTTTTAAACTAAAATACTAAGTTAGAATAACTACATAGACGTTTAAACTGTGAAAAATTTGATTTTTTGTAAAAAATGAGCAAACAAAATTGAATGGTTCAGTTATTAATACATTGGTTGGCATTAAATTACTCTGCAAATTTTATAAAGAAACTAAACTAATGTCTAAAGTATTAAGCATTATATACCATAAAGGAAACTTAATATTTATGGAATAATTATTACCCCAGAGTCTCATGTTTCAGAGTATATTGTTTTGCAGTTATAATGAATAACTAGTCCTAACATGCATTATTTCTAAGTTTCTTGGTTCCGTTTTACCACATCCTTCTTAAAATTTTCAGTCACGTTATAAAATTTATTAATATTTTCTTTAATGCTTGAATGAAATTAATGATAGTATATAAACGGTGCTTTCACCGGGAAGATATCAATAACAAAAACTGCTTCACTTAAATATTTATTTGTTTCTAGAAATGTGAGATTATCAGATTATACGCATTTAATGCGCTTTCAATATCTATGTGTGTTTCATTGTTTAGATTTTTGAGTTCACAAAAAAGTACTCCATTTACTAAAAAAAGAAAAGAAAATTAAAGTTATTCCATATCTAGACCTAAGGATCGCAATAGGAGAATATTTATACAATATATATTAAATATATATGCCAATTATTTAAAAAAAAATAAAATTATTGCATAATTAGTGCTAAATATCGCAATATGAAAATACTTTAGGCTTGATCAGACTATTTCCATCCTTTGCTAGTTTCATAACATCAACCAATGTGTTTTGTAAACAATGGTTTTTGCATTTGGTATTTAGAGAAAGACAATATTTTAAAAAATAAGTTTAAAAATATTTAAACACGTAAGTAAGTAATAAATTTAAAACGTATAATTTAATTTTGCATATGTCTATTGTTGTATTGTGATATTGCTGTGTGTTGTATTGTGTTTGTGTTGATTGTGTTGTGTTGTGTTGTGATATTTTGTCTGGTAACTTACATAAAATCTGAGGCATGTGGGTTTCAACGAAATGCGGCACAGCTTCACCACTAAGTATACGGTGCAGAAAGAGCAGGGGTGGTAAGTTCACAACTTTCAATTGCTCAGGAAAGGGGTTTCTTATTTTCAGGAGTGTAACTGGAACCGAAACTACCAATTGTTAGGACAGCAATCTAAAGCATTTAAAGTATCTCAGAACATTCCGATAAGCTTGGGAAACACACGCAATTAAGAAATTATTATTGTTTTTTTGCGTTTGAATTTTTGACTGGAAATAATTTTATGAATGTGGACAAAATGAAACTATTATATATAAGATGAAAGATTAAATACATGCAAATTGTACGTAAAAATATATGTATGTTTCGGTGGCTAGCCATTGGTACTTTGCGGACCAGACCGTTTGACATAGATCTATTAAATGTGGCACATATGTACTTAGAAGGATGGAAATGAGCACATAAGAGCAACATTTTTGAAATCTTAATTCGGATTTTAGTTGATTAAAATCTGATGAAACTGAAACTTTAATACTATAACTTCCAAATATTTTGTTTTCGGGAATTTTTTCCTAAATCCAAATAAGTTTAAAAAATAGTTATTTTTGAATAATCTATACTTATGATAAAGCTCAATGTGTGTGTGTGTGTGTGTGTGTGTTGGCGCTCTACAGACCAGACCATTCAACCTACAGCTACCAAATTTGGCACGTATATACCTTGGAGGCCGGGAATGTGCACCTGGGGGATATTTTTTCGAATTTTTAACTAGAATTTTATTTATTTAAAAATTAAGCGAAATTTTGACATGTTTCTGCTATAACTGCCGAAAATATTACCGCACAAAAAAGATTTTTACATGAAGTTAAAGATAAAAAATTTATCTTTTAAATGATACTACTGTTTTAATCTTAAAATTAAATTTCTATTTTTAATGAATTTTTAAATAAATATTTTAACTATGTTTTTCAATAATTTTTTTCGTCAAAAATAAAAATGAGGATTAAGCACGTTTCGCATTCATGAGAAAAAAATAGCTTTTTTCAAAGTGTTGCCATCACATTGATTAAAGCTCTAACTGAAAATAAATTAAATCTTTTTGGAAATGAAATCTGCAAAAGTATAATTTTCGGCAAGTGTCTGTAAGAAATGAAACAAATATGAAATATTATTTTTTCTAAAAAATAAATTCAAGAAAAATTATTTTATGATCTTTTACACTCTCTATACAGGGTGCTTATTCAGTCCCCGATCCATTTTGATATTTAATGACTCATAAAATAATGAAGATGTAAACAAACTTATGGCATTTATTGATAGAATAACTCATATATTTTCATTTTCAGGTTTGAATATTTTTACTTTTGTAAATATCGTCTGCGCGTGTTTTTAATTTCAGATAATTTCATTTTCCAGTCTAAATATCTGTACTTTTCTAAATATCGTCTGCTTATTAATTGCATTTTTCTCTCTTTTGTTTTTGGCAACTATTGAAATGTTATGTTTACTTTTGATGTGTTTCTTCTATGTAGTACTTTTGTATGTGATGTTTTATTCGATCTGATATTAAGGAGAATGCATACACCACAAGAGAAAGCACAGATTTTATGGTGGTCATAGAGTTAATTTCCAATCAACTAAATCACTGACTTTTAAGAGTTAATTTCAAATCACTTAAACTGACTGATTTATGAAGATTTGAATATCACTATTCAATAAAAAAAGAATAATTTTAGATTTTTCATCGATCGTTTCAAAGAAAATACGCCAATAAGCGCGCAGAGTTTTGAAGATTAATTGGCCTAAGATTATGAAAATGGTGAGTTTTTCTAAATTTTTAACACTTAAAACTTCATAAATAAGTCTTAGTTGATCGTGGAAAATAGAAACATTCATTCATTTATTTAAAATTTGGTGTGTCCAGAATATTTATCAGAATATGATACCTTACTGCATTAAATTTAGTCTTCATAATTTTTGAAATATATTTATAAGCAGGAACAAAATATTATTATTGATTTCATTTCAATCCTTTTGAAAGCAAAACTAAAAACTGAATTTTATGCTGAATCTCAGAAATTTTTGTTCAATTATTGTTTGAGATATTACATAAACTATGAAAAATATTTTGTAGTTAACATAAGACTTAAATACCGAGCGATTCTGTTTGCAATACTCATATTCAATAATAATAATAATTAATTAATAACAATAAAGATGATTAATAAAATAAAACGCTTGGTTTTATTAAAAAATATCTTAATATTAATTGTAATTTCGTCATTTACATTTTTAATTAAAGTTTAAGTTTTACCGGAAATGGCAACAAATTAGCAAAATATATATAGTAAATTGAACGAAACGATCTAAACAATATAAGTTTGGTATGACTATCAAAATTTGAAGATTAAAAATGTTTTGTTTGAGAATCCTTTAAGAGACCAGTTACTTAAAATATTTAATTGAAAATTGTAGCGAGCGGTAATACTGGCGAACCGGCTGGTCGCCAAAGGCGGCTAGTTTATTATAAATCTTTTTAGTATTGTAATGAAATACTTGTCGGTTTCAACGTTTCATTAAATATTTAATCATGCGATTTTCTTTCAATGTCGAAAATGAATGATTCTATTTATTATCTACAAAACAAAATATTAAATTGGATGATAGCTTACATGAGCATTAATAATTTTAATGTCGCTATGTTGCAATTATAATTCATATTATGAGCTTTCTTAAAGGAGTTAGTTAAAAGCAGAATAGGTAAGAAGTTGCAAATTATACGGGTTTTATATCATCTCAATATGCTTAAATTTTCTTTGTAAAACATTCAATAAAAAGCTAATTGAAATTAAACATAACCCATGTTCCCATCCAGCCAGATGGTTCCCTAAAGCGTCTAATAAACGGAATAAATACCAGGCATATTTTCTTATTTTGTAGACATTATTTACTTATATTAGGGAATACGAAAAATATTAAATGTTTTCTTAAGCAAAAAAGTGGTGAAATATTTCTTTCGAATTTGTTTATAAATATAATTAGTTTTCTTAAAGATATATATTTTTTTAATTCAATTATTTTCAAAATTTCTTTTGTTTACCTGCACTCAATTTTACCAATATCTTGAAAATCCTGTTTCAAATTTTACGTTTTTTATTTTTTTTATTTTTTAAAAGGAAAATACATAAAAATAAAAAAAATAAAAAACGTAAAATTTGAAACAGGATTTTAGTTTTGCTATGGTGGATAAAATCCTCATTTAACGTAAATGTTTATTTCGAACAATTAGATAATAAAAATACTTTGAAGTAAATATAAGCTAAGTAAATGAGGTAGAAAATAATCATAAAAGTTAAATAAGAACAAAAGAAATTAAAATAACATTCGTGATGTTGCCATGGCCACTGCCATGATAGGATTATATAATTTATTTAAAGACATTCCCTTAGATCTAAAATAACAAGATGTAGAATTTTTCAATTTTCTCTTTGCTCTTCTTTTAAGATTTATTCTCCATTAAATGGTGATATTTATTACTGGATTCAAACTCTTATGCAGGGAAAATCCAATTATGAATAGAAGTAAAATCCTCAATTTCCTGTTTTTTTAAGGAAACCAATTATTTTGAATTACGTGAATGGTATTTTGAAATACTGGATGGCATATCTTTATATTGTCCGAAATTGGGATATATATATATATATATATATATATATATATATATATATATATATTTAATCAAGATCTTATACACAAGAAATATTTAAATCTTCTTCAGATAAAATCACATAGTGGAAGTAACACGCATTAAAACATTGTAAAATTACAAAATAATTAAAGATGAAATTAAGACAATACTCGGAATACAAATCTCATCAATTATCACAGTATCGAACCCAAATAGATATATTTTATTCCCTGTCTTTTTTATTAAAACAATGTAACATTTGTAATTACTCACAATTTATTAATGTTAAAATTGAGCAAAATGTGTCATATATTTTTATAACCTTCCTTTAATCTCTATTCACTTTTATTTTCACACATCTACACATTTTCCGGCAGCAGTTAGCTTTTTTGATTTTCCCTCTTTTAAAATTTCTCACACTGAGAATACTTAAAATTTGAAATTTTATAAAATACGAAGCAAAATAACCTGGCTAAAATATTTAGGATGCATTCTTACAAAAAGCACGAGTTCGGAAGTTGTCAGTTCCATATCTTTTATCTTTTACTTCTTACATTTCCTTTCCTGGTTCGATGATTTAAAACTGAGTCTGTAGTTGTTCTCAAAAAGATTTATCTGCAAGAAACAATCGCATTTGTCGAAATAAAAATCCAATATTAAATATTCTCATTTTAATGGTAATTTAAGGAGGAAAATGTTTAAAAATGTATTTGATATTTAAAAAATATTGTCCTTTATTTATCCTTAAATAAATTTTAGTTACATGCATTTTAAGTTTTCCTTCATATATACAGTTTATATTTTCTTTCATATACATAGTTCATAGTTTTTTCATATACACTTATGTCCAAAATTTAGGTCACAAACATAAATCTGAGAAAAATGAAAAACTATTCACTGTATTGCTATGAAATTTGGCACAAAGTTACAATACAATGGAAGAAAGAAAATAGACGCATAATATAGAAAAGATTTTTATTGGGAATTAAGAAACAGGTTATATCAAAAAGTTACATTATGAATCAGAGATAAAGCATTTATCTTGGTGAAACCCTGTCTAATATGGGGTGTGGCCACCGTGCACTGCTCTACAGGCTTCACAACGAGCTTTCATACTGTTTATGTGGGTGTCAATAAATGCTTGTGGCAACAAAGCCCATTCTTCCAAAAGTGCGACTTTTAACTCTTGGAGGGTATTAGGAGGGGGGTTGCGCTGTGCAATGGCTCTTTCGAGACCATCCCAAAATGTTCAAGAATTGCGACCCGGACACAACGATCTGGGCTCTGTGTGGACGCGCGTTTTCGTCCATAAACATGAAATCTGAGCCAAAAGCACCCCGGAACAACCTCACATAGGCTTCAAGGATCTCATCCCTATCACAATGTGCATTGACAGTACCCGCATCGAAGACGTGCAGTGGTGTAAGATTGGCCAACATTATGCCACCCCAGACAAGGATTCCTCTGCCACCAAATCTGTCGATTTCTTTTACATAGGAGGGATGATAGAGAGCTCCTCGCTTTCTTCAGATGAAGATTCGACGAGTGTCACTCTGTGTGGTAATTCGCGACTCATCACTGAAAAGATCACGCCCCCATTCTTGCTGTGCCCATGACTGATGTATTCGGCACCACAACAGCCGAACTTTTCTGTTGGATGCAGTCAAAGGGACGCCCTCAACTGGTAGCCGGGTATAAAGGGTCCTCTTTGCTAGACTGTATACTGTTTGTCCGGAAATTCTTATTCCAGACACAGCAGCAAGGTCACGAGCAAGTTGAGGAGCTGTTGTCAGCCTATTCTGTCGTGCGCTTCTTGCCAAATTGCGATCCTGTGCAGGCGTCGTTGCTCTGTGACGTCCTTGGCCGGCCTTCCTGGTTACAGTACCACTTGTTTGGAATTGATTCCACAACCTGGATACCACTTTCGGTGCCACTTGTAACCATCGACCCCCCCCCCCCTCCACTCAAGACTGCCCAGCTTCAAGCCTTCCAACGGTTCTCAATCTCAAGGAATCGTCTAAACGATTATGAGAACTCATTCTCACTGGAAACATGTTAATTTTTTTTAATGCAATATTCACAAAATTGCAGACAAAAATTCCAGATGCCTAAACGGTCTAATTTCAGTAGTTCCTCAAAAACTCATGCTAAACAACATTTTTCTCCACAACAAAGGTTAATATCGTGTTACCGGTGCTTCACAATATATAAAATATAATTTGTTTCAATTTTACTGGTAGCCATTTAGAATTACTTTGAAAAATATTTTTGTGACCTTAATTTTGGACATGAGTATGTTTAGTTTTCTTTCATTTATAAAACGAAAATAACAAAACTGTGTGATTCAACATTGTTATTTATTTCTTGTATGACTTTAGGATTATTTTTTAAAAATGCTCATTGAATATTATGAAAAACCAATTACTGATTGATTTTTTTAAATCATTAGATGATGACAAAATTATAATTAGATGAATGTAATGATGGATTTCTTTATGAACGAGAACCAGTTATTATGGTTTTCAATTTGTATAAATAAGTTGTAGAAAATGAGAACCATCACCAAATGTCCCATTTGTATTTTGTTCTTATTGTTAATGGCATGTATTTGTTGTTTGTTATAAAGGCAATTCATTAATTTAAGATGCTTTATGAATCTTCCTTAAAGATATCGAATTCCGGTTATGCTTGGTAATTACAGGTTCCCGAAGGCCTTGGTACTGTATACACATTCCTGTCAAAATATGAAAATAGTTTTGAACACTTTTTCAATTTTTGTTTTTGCCTCATCGACTTATTACTGCTCTGCTTGTAGATTGTCATCTCCTCTCCAATTAATTTTCACCCATTTTTGTTTATATAGGAATAATCTCGATTAATCAGAAACAATTAATAACAATCATTTATACCTGTAATTAAAAGATAATAAAATTGAAATTCATTATTTATTTCACAATGAATATTCAATTTTATAGATTTCGTGCATTTCTAAAACCATTTCCATTTTTTATAATGAGGCTTTGTAGATCCTTGAACATCATTTAATTATTCGCCTGATTTTGAATAAATGTCGATTTATGATTCATATGTATATCAATAATTTATGAATATTTAAGAAGCATTAAAATCAAAGAAATACGTAATCGAGTTTATTTAAAAGAAAATTCACAATGAAATTTCCCAAAGCACATATATTATGTTTATGTGTTTCAACTGGTCTGATTTATTAAATACTTCAACTTATAAGATTAGGAAAAAATATTTATAAACCTGGAATTAAATGAAAAAAAATTCTTACTTGGCTTTAAACCGTTTTGTTAAACAGTGCAACATAGTCCTAAAGATATCAACCAATTAAATGGTAAAGAAAATATGAAGATGGAAAAATAAAGTAAAAGTAGTAGATACTTTCCTGTCATTTCCAGAGAATTAATCTTGAAAAATATATTAGCCAATGACACACACAGCAAAAAGTGTTAAAAGGATTATTTATTTTTCTTATAAATTCCTGAAACTAAGGATTTATTAGAACTAAAATTTCATGTCTTATTTCTATTCCTTAAAATAATCTTGTTTTAAAAGACACTAAAAGATTGAAAGTCACTTGGCTTTAAACCGTTTTGTTAAACAGTGCAACATGCTCCTAAAGATATCAACCAATTAAATGGTAAAGAAAATAAATTAGTTTTAGTTTTGAAAAAAAATTGAATGAAAAATTTAATCTTAAAACAGATATATCTTTTTGTTAGGAAGAATCCTAAGACAAATATAAATAAATGTAAACTTATCTGCATATTAAGAATAAATTATCTTGATAATTTATTAGATAGTCAATTTAAAAAAGCTCTTCTCATGACCTATTATTAATGATACATCTGGAAACAATAGATAAGAATTCAAATAGAAAAAGCTAAATTTACAAAACACTTGAGCATATTTTCTCGATGTTATAAACAATTTATCATTTAAGAGCAGATTTATATTTTCTTTTTCTGAACTTGCATTCAATTAGTGAATCAATTATTTTATGAGTTATTTCAAATAAAATATTCTATAATAAAACAACAAAAAATAAATATCAGATACTTGTAAATTAAATCCATTATTAATAAACACTGACAAACAAGTGGATAAATAACAAAGAAAACAAAATGTAGAGATGGAAAAATAAAGTAAAAGTAATAGATACTTTCCTGTCATTTCCAGAGAAATAATCTTGAAATATACATTAGCCAATGACACGTAAATCCACTAACAAACCACACACAGCAAAAAGTTTCAAAAGAATTATTTATTTTTCTTATAAACTCTTGATGCTAAGGATTTATCAGAACTACAATTTCATGTCTTTTATTTCTATTCCTTAAAATAATCTAGTTTTAAAAGACAATGAAAGCTTCAAAGTTTTTCTAAACATAAAGTTATTTACATTTAAAATAATGAGTGGATTAAATGTTTATTTATTTATTTGTAAAATATTAAAGTGCTTTTTACCGAATAATTATAAATTTTATTTCAAATTTGTATGATGTATTTTTAAATCAATTATTTATAAGAATCAAATATATGAAGACCTAAAAGTTTTAGACTATTTTATTTTTCTAGTATTTTATAGTTTAGGGAGCAATTTATTTTATTATAACTCTTTATAATTTTGCTATATGGGGAAATAAGTTTTCCTTATTTTAAAATGTTAATATGTTTAGGAAAAAAATTCAACTTTTAAGTCATTTAAATTTTATATTATATTTCAAAGGTTTATAAAAAATAATGAATGCAGAACAGTAAATATCGTATATTCGTCATCTATATATCATTTAAATGCTAATGAGAGCATTATATTTATTTTTGGTAAATGTTTTAAAGTTCTAAATTAATATTTTTACAGTGCTTATTTTGTTGTATAATTAAATAGTGGAAAATTGTTTGCTTGTAAGAATATAATTTTACACGATTCTTCTTCAGTTTTCCTAACATCTTCGAGCACCCCACCCCTCTACCAGAAATAAGTTAAACGCTTTTAATATTTTTTAAGATATTATTCTTCTTTTATGGTAACTTGCTGCATACTGCGATCAAAAGTATTCAGAAAATCATATTCAAAATGCAGCTGTAATATAAATCGTCTTCCAATATTTACGACTTATGTAACAGTCATATTTATTTCATACTATCATCCAAAAATATATTAATTTTTAATGAGACAGGAATTTTCACTCTGTTCACTTTCTGAAATAGAAAATTCTATAAACATGTAACAAATTTTATTTTCGTAATGAAACTTCTGTTACAAAGGTGTTTGAAATTTTGAGAAAATAAGCATAGCTTTCAGGATTCACATTGCGGATGTTTATTAAAAAGCATATGATTGTTATAAAAAAATTGAAAGATGATAAAGAATCTATTAAAGATGATCCGCGATCTGGCAGATAATTTACTTTGATTGATGATCAATATATTAAGGAAATTCAGAGAATTGAATCTTGTTGATGGTTGACAATAAGAAACTTTGTTTTACAAGTTTATACCATTTGGATCAAGAAATTTTAAAACATATTTAATGTTGCGATACGCCGCATCTTTGAGTAATGCCAAGAACTCTGAATTTATTTCAGAAACAACCAAGTACCCAAGGGACTCAACAGATGTGTCCTAAAAATTATTCTTCTCTTAAAAAGATTAATACCAGCGACAGGACTTACGGTGAGTACCAGTGATAGGACTTATGGTGAGTACCAGTGATAGGACTTACGGTGAGTACCAGTGATAGGACTTATGGTGAGTACCAGTGATAGAACTTATGGTGAGTACCAGTGATAGGATTCTATTGATCCAGAAGCAGGGGGCATACAAAGTGCAGCATGACGGACATGATCATGTCAAAGTCACGCAAAACTTAAGGCATTGTTGACTGCTTTCTTTGACTGATGTGGTGCATTGTATTATAAATTTCTACGAACTGGCGATGCAGTCAATAAAGATTATTATTTGAATGTTTTACGTATTCTAATCGATGCAGTTTATAAAAAATGGCTGGAAAGATAGCAAGGAATTTGATGGGTTTTACATGATTATAATGCACCTACTCAAACTGCAATTGTTATTTCTGAATTTTTAATCAAACATTCAAAAAAATGTTGCTCCGAAAACCTTCTTAAAATACAATAATTCTCAAATATGGACTAATTAGGGGAGGACTTCCCTTTTGTTTAATAAATGGCATATATCTTTTTGTAAATATATTGTAAGAAGACTTTGGAAACAGCATTTATTGAATGTTTATTAAAAATTCAGGAATAACAATTATAGTTTGAGAAGGTGCCCAACAGTGATGCAATCGGAAGGCTTCTGCAAATCTATATCCTTCTGGTATGGAATCGCACGCATTTTTTTATTTTTATTTCTACGGATGAAATTGTTAGCTTCCATTACTTCGAGAATCTGATTTATTATTTCGTGTGGAAAATCAATTTCGCAGATAAATATTTCATAATTTTTTTAACTTTCCTCCTTTTAATTTTCTTAAAATACACCAATACCCTTATCTTGTTTAAAGGATTTCATAAAAATAAAAATTTTAAAAACTGACCACCTTCTTTGAAAATTACAGATAAATTGAACAATTACTGAAAGTGTTTTATTATTAAGTATTACAGAGAAAGCGAAAATAGAAACCTTTCTGAATTGGAATTTTGTAAGATATATTATATCATTTTACTTAAACGAACTGTATATGAACTGTATTTTTTTAATTTAAAAAGTTGAATTTCTTTTAAATTTTTTCAACTTTTTAGTGTATTGAAATGTTAAAAATATGAATCGATCATTTTATATTTATACATTTTTATCAATATATTAAAAATGGGTAGGTCAAACATAACATGTCCTACTTGTCAATTTTGTATTCCTCGACTTTATACTCATCATTCTATCACATCTACTTTAAAATAAAACATTTGACTAGTATTCTAAAAATGGAGAAAATGATGTTTTGTAACATCATTTGTATTGGAGAGATTAATACATATATACACACACATATATTATATATATATATATATATATATATATATATGGAACTAAGGGATTTAAGCTAACATTTAGTATAACTAAAGACTATTCTTCTTTTTTTTAAAAATAAATAAGACGCACTTCATGAATCATAAGTAATTTTTTTAAAAAATCATGTATTTAGTATGCACCTAAATAATTTTTTCCCAAATAATATTTAAAAGAATATACAAATAAATACCTAAATAATTAATATAGAATTTTAGAATAATTTCTAAGAATGAAACTGATTTTTTTATTAAGAATTTAAAAAATGAAGTACTACTTCTTCTTCTCCATTGTAAAAAAATTATTCATAAATAAATTATTATAAAAATACTAAAACCTCAAAAACATTTTCTCCTTATATAAATTAAATCTTTTAGAAAATAATTGGCTTTAAATTATTTTGAAATTTAATTACCTACAAACAATTTCCATTATTTTATTTCGTTTCAATAGCTTATATATTTTATAGCTATTTTGAGCTATTTATAGTTATTAATTGTAATTTTTTGAACAAACTAAAAAAATGTTAGTCTATCTCAAATCATAAAACCATATTAAATTTCATCCAATATGGATAAAAATTTATATAAATAAATATTTTCAGCCAACATTGCAAAGAAACTCTTTACTTAATCTTATATTTCCTACAAAATCAATGAACTATATATATTTAAATTAAAGTTAGAACATATTATATGAATTTCAAAATAATAATGGAATACTTTATAGATATATTTACAATATAAGAAAACAAAACCCAAAAGTAAAAATACAAATCCTCCTTAGAGATACAATTAGGGATTGCAATTCCGGTATATCGGGATACCGAATACAGTTCTTTTGAGCCATTTGTATAATTTTGTAATACCGGTATTCACAAATTTAAATACCGTTTTTTTTCAGTAATTATTAGAATTTTTTAAAATTGTATCCACTATATTTTCAGGGATCGCCAATATGGCAAAATAGTATACGTTTTTGTTTTCATGTATTTTTAACGGGCTAAATTAATTAGACTGTGAATATAAAGTTGCACCGTACAATCAAGAGAAGAGATAAAATACTATTTGGCAATGGCGTATAAGACCTTCCGCGCTTTTTAGCATGCGTTAGGATGGGTTTAATTCGACAAAATAGGGGTGAGAGGAAAGATGAAAGGATAAGTTGTTTACATTTCACAATGAAGACTCGCGGTTTTATGAGGCGTAAACATTACAGATAATTAGTAATACAAAAGAAAAAATGTACTAAGGCACAGTAAAATATTCCAGAGCAATTTTTATTTAATATAAGAGACATAAACATTAAATTATGAAGAATAAATAAAAAAATTTCTGTTCTTAAAATTTTGTAATTACTTTTTTACAAAGTAGTAATGATTTTTTATATTGAAATATTTCATTTTTATATGCTATTAAATTTTTTCAGGAATATTTTAATTTCCCGTTTTCTGCTCCTTGGTCACAATATTTAATGACATTATGTAAACTTTTATCGTACAATTCCAGAAAGATTTTTATTACTTTTGGCAACACATACCAATACAAAATTTTGAGTTAAAATAAAATGCTGTGAGAAATAACACAACACTCACATACACGTGAAAAAAAAATTGAACTAAAATGTACCTAATGGTGTGTCTATGTTTTTTAAGATCACATTTTAAAAAAATTATAATAGTACCACAGACTGAATCGTGATATTTACACTTTTTTGTGATTTCAATAAATAAGGTGTTCCTTTACTTTTTTTGTGATTTTTTATATACTGTTATAATTTATAGGTTACAAATTATTTTTTGTGATATACATACTCTCTAATAAAACTGGCGAATAAAACAAAGAAACACCTGCGTTTTCTTTCTTTTTCTAAAATTTCTACTACCGGGATTAAGATCTAAAAAATACCGATATTGCAAACCCTAGATACAGTATTCATTTCCAAGTATCTAACAAATGACTGATATTTTATTATCTTGATATATTTGAAAATAGATATCTTCACGTAAACAAAACGAGATATATTCTATAATTTTTTTATTCATACTCAAAAATAAAATTTGAAAAAAAAATGTTTCAGGAATGATGCTTACAGACATGTTAAAGGATATGTTGAGTATTTCAAAATATCATTATTTTATTAGAATGATTATCGTTTCCTTTATATAACTAGAAAATCATCGTCATCGATTTTTGACAGTCTGAAACTAATATGCACAAAGGATTATATTGAAAAAACCTGAAAAGGGAGTAATATTAAATTCCTTTCAGAAGATATTGAAAAAAATATGGAATAAGAATACATCATTAAAAACACGTTTATAAACAATATAACTCTTATGCTATGGCATGGGATGCAAATCTCAAAATAATCACCATGAAAAAGAAGAAAAATGCATAAAATCTATAATATTTGATGGATATGACATCTAAATGAGTTATATCAGATAATCCTTCGTTAGACCTAGTCTTTTTTGAAGAAGGTTTTATATTACTGCAAACTGTTTATGTAGTATTCTTTTTTTTTTCATTTTCTTTCATATTTGTTTTCGATTTATGTTTTTTTAACCATTGTGAAACGTCGCATTTTTTAATTCGTTGTTTTTTATTAATATATAATACATTGAAAACGTCACTGATATATTTATTAAATTTGATTTTTTGACTGCTAAATTGATGCTTTCACTCTATAGTAAGTATACCAAAACGATTATTTTTACAGAAATTTACAACTCCATGCGAAAAAACTATTTCAATTTCTATTTAAAATTTAATTAAATTTATATTACGACTAAAGCCGCGAAATGAGATAAATGATTATGTTAGATGCTGATGAAATATTAACTTCCCTCATTTTTGTTATTATTCATTTCTTAATAATCATATTTTTTTATTCCAAAAAACAAAGTAAACGGATATATTTAGTTCATGATTTACATTATTAGTTTAAACATATATAACTGCAATTCAAATGTTATAATGCTGTTGAGTTATTTGGCCAATTGTCTTCGTTGCTTTATGACGCTTCCCCATTCTTCTACACTATATAATCTTCCATTAATCACGTCAAATAATTATTTCTTGCAAGTTCATTGTTAAACTAATGCGTTTATTTATAAGTTTCAACTGAAATGCATATTTTAAAGAATAAATTAAAATGCATTATTCGAGACATTCTCTATAATGATTTTATACAGACAATTGAAAATATCATCAAAACAAATATAAGCATATGCATTTTAATGGTAATCTTCAAATACTTTTTAGTAACCTTTGGAAAATCATTTAAAAATTTCTTAATTCTTTTATCGAAATAGAATTCCCGCAAAGTTTTACATTAAGCTAACAGGAATGCATTGTTTGTAATATTTCTTAGATCTACAGGTTAAGACATCACCATTAAAGGATAATACGACTTTTATGCATTTAGTCAACACATATCATCCAAAATGTAATTTATGCAACTTTCTATACCAAAGACATGTATAATCCATTTATCTTAATTTTTAGGAGATACTTACATATTAATAATTTAACAGATGCAATATTTTAATATGATAATATACGGGGATAACATTGCAGTTATTCTAACCAATTTGAGAGCTACGTCATAAAACGTTTGAAATAAATTATAGTATTATTTTGCAGTGATGAATTGAATTAAGCTATTATAGCGTTACGAATATATATAAATTTTTAATAATAAATCAGACTGTAGTTCAAATTTTCGATTGCAAACAAAGAGATAAAATTGTGGAATTTCATAACAAGCAGTAGTTTAATGTATAAGTAAAACTTTAAAAATCTAAAATTTACTGTGCAATTATGTAAAAGTTACTTCATAAAAGCATTTTAATTAAAGGGTTTTAATTATTTTTCTATTTCTATTTTTAATTACTTTTCTATTAATATATGTATAAATCATTTTTTAAACAAAATATGCTTTTAAATGTTTTTTTCCAAAAATTTCTTTCCAGGTGGCGTTACATAAATTAAGGTCTTAAATCAAACAGAAATTAAGGTATGAAAATATCAAAATATAAGTAATTAGAAGTTTTTTATATAACTCAGATTAATACACTGGTGTGCAAAACTTAAGCAACAGGTATGTTTTTTGCCATAACTTCACGAGAAATCATCTTAGAGACATGAAATTCAGAAATGAAATACAGCATTTTGTTCTGAAATAATGACGAAAGCATAGTTGCGCAGAAATGAATACAATGCATACAGTATGGAATCAAACAAAAAAAGGCTTTATTGAACTCATAGTATCGTTACACATGATTGTCTGTCCAAGAGGAAGAACAGCAAGCAGATGTTCCTTAGTATGGGACATGCCTCCCCTTACTGCAATGGTTGCTTCGCACCGTCTCCCCAGACTCAGCACCAGATTGTCCAACAGTTCTTGAGGTAAGAGTGCCCATTCCTCAATCAGCATCTGTTTAAGTTGTCGGGTGTTCCCAGGAGGATGTAATCGTGCCGCAAGGCGTCTCCCCAAAGCATCCCACACATGTTCTATCGGATTTAAATCAGAGGAGCACGCCGGCTAATCCATTCGAGTGATATCTTCACTTTGCAGGAGCTCCTCAACAGCATGAGTCCTGTGTGGCCGTGCATTGCCATCCATAAAAACGAAGTCTGATCCAATCGCACCTCGGAACAGACGCACATGGGGAAGGATCACCTCCTGACAATAGCGATCTCTAGTTACAGAACCTTTGTCGAAAACGTGGAGCTCAGTCCGCCCGTTCATCATAATGCCTCCCCAGACGACAACTCCAGGACCACCGAAACGGTCTCTTTCCGTGATGTTACAAGCGATTCCCAACGCCAGTTGATTTGGAAAGAGGTCGGGGCACGGTTTCATCGCAGTAACCGGTATTTAAACATATGAACAAAATTTACAAATAGCTCAAAAATATCGGTATTCGGTATCCCGGTATTGCAATCCCTACCTCCAATAAGGCAATGTTACTTTATATCCACATCACAAATTAGGATATAATGATATTCAAGTAAGTAATTCAAACTTATCAAAAGACCAAATATTTGTTACTATCTCATTTTATTTCCTCCATCCTTAAACCAAAAAAAGGTGTTGAGCATTCTTATCTAATTATTGTGCAATTTAATATATATATCATCCGCAGCTGCATTGTCGATCCGACCAAGACATAAATAAACTCACTGGGGTCAATGATAGAAACTCCACTGAAAAAGAAGGTGCGGAGAAGAGGGTGATCAATGCACCCTAAATAATGAAGACCGGCTATTTATAAGAACGTAATCGACGTTTTTACCATTCGTCTTTTCTTTAATGCGTTTTCTAAAGGATGGTTTCGTGGTTGCGAGGAGCTTTAATCCTTGTTAACCTAGTCCAAGTTCTTCTATTTTGAAATATCTGTTATGGGATTCATAGTTATGCAATATGAGAATATGGTGAAAGTGTGAGAAAACATTTATAAGAATTCAAAGAACTTCCTTTCCTTTGCATGTCACCGATTTTGAATGATTTCTACATAAAGGATGATCATGCAAAGTTAACTAGAATTAATATATGCTTTTTTATAACATTTTAGTTTTAGTTATATTAACGCTCCCTTTTAAAGCAACGCTAGGACTATTTTGGGACAGACCTAGTAATTTCAAACCGTGGTCAGATGACGAGAATGACACCTAAAATGGCACCCTCTCCCTAAATTTCCACACCACACCAGCGGGAGAACATTTCACTCAGTTTAATGTACACCAGACCCGGTTACACAACTGTTTTTCGGTTGAATAGGGTCTCGAACCTGAAAACCTCCGGTTCAGAGGCCGAGACCTTTCCACCCGACCACGAATTAATATATGCGTTAGAACTTCGAAGTATGAGGTCAAGAATCAAAATCTTTTATTATTCTGTTGTAATCTATATTTTGATTTTTTTTATTTAAATTGCAATGTATTATAGACTATAGGGCATATTCAAATTATTTAATAGTTTGAAAGAAATTATATTTTATGGAATCCTAATATATAAAATTTAAAAAAAATAAAAGTAGATTTTAGATTGAAGTGAGAATGAAAAACACTCAAATGATTAAAAAAATAGAAAAATTTAGCTTTAAAATAATTTCAGATGTAATTTGCTATATCCTAAAATGATCACAAGATATAATGATTTCTTTGAACTTATCTATACCATAAAAAAATATAATCTCTATTCACAGTGATTTCCAAACATTTTTTTAATGTGTAAGTAACAAAGTCAAATTTATATTTAAATGCATATATATATAAATACATGAAAGAAAATTATAACGTGGTAAGAACAAAAATTTTAAATCAAACAAGAGCTTATAATAGGAATTTTATCATTGTGAATTTTGTGAACAAGGGTAAATTAGCTACTTTACGGAATATCTTGCTTTTATTCTGTTCAGGTACAAAGAATTACATTTTAATCTATTTTATACCCATATTAATCATATGCAATGACGTGTTCAAAATGTGGGATTAATTAAGTAAATTTTCAAACATTTTACACCGAAATTTGAGACATTGCCATCAATAGTGAAAAGATGATGATTGAGATATGCTGCAAATGTAACTTATATCACTTAATCTTTGAAACTACGTAGCAGTTTCAAAGGATTGCAAATTCCTTTAAATAATTAATCTCTAATTTTGTGTGCGAGAAAAGTTTCATAAATATAACTGGCAATCAAAGCTTTAATGTAAATAGCACCGAATGCTTATCTCATTAAACATTGGAAATATCTCTTCTTCTGAGATGAATGTATTTCTGTAGCAATTCCATTACTCTTATCTTCTCTTTTGGATACTAGATGGCGATGCCTGATTAGGCCATCCCATAATGCATTGCGATTGTAATGAGAATGCGATGTGATGCTGAATTGTGAAGGAAGCCGCGTGCGTGAATGTCTTGTCTTTGTGTTAGTGTATGTTTAAGCGTGTGAATGTGATTATTAAAGAAATGTTTCCAACAACCTTCGTCCTGTTGCTTCCTGCACAGATCATAATAATCTACATTCCACCACATTGGCGCCCAACGTGGGGCCTACTATTAAAGGGAATGGCTGTGCTGCAATATCATCAGTTGCTTATGGATTAATCACAAGAAAAGTTTCCCTCCACCACATTGGCGTCCGACGGAAAAGAACTTGTGAGGAAACGAAAGTGATGTCGTCCCGACGATCACAAGAAAATTTTCTCGCCACTACATTGGCGTGTCATCATGACACAGAATAATTTTTCCCTTCCCGGGAATGGTTCATCATTATGTTCCAGTGAAATTATGAAACGAAAGTGAAATCGCAAGAAAATTTTCCCGTCCGCAACAAGTTATGAAACGTGTCATCCTGACACATGTCATCAGTTTTATCATCCCGAGAACGTGTCGTCCTGACAAATGTGAATATTCTCATCCCGAGAACGTGTCGTCCTGACAAATGTGATTATTCTCATCGCGAGAACGTGTCATCCTGACACATGTGATTATTCTCATCCCGAAAACTGTCCATCATTGTGTTCCAGACATCAATCCTCAAAGATGAATCAGCGTCTGCTATCTTCACTTCCTTGATGTCCTAAGCAGTATTCCAGTATTCAGTTTTAAATTCTAACTCGTACGGGACGTCAGCCCCTGTACGGAGTATAATTTATTATTTGCGCATCTCCAGCAAAAATCTGCATTTAAATCCAGTGAAGAAAGTATGTTTCGGTTTTTCAAATTTACAGCACGGAAAATTCATCAGTTTTGTTTTGGTGGTTTCTGTCCGTACCTGTTCTCAGACAAGTGTCATAACACTTGTGCATTTCTTTTTGTTGTTTTTGTTTAAATTCAATAGCATCCAACATTTGTTTCGTTGAAATACATTCTAGTAACATTCTTTCATATTTGAATACACCAAAATGCTCCGTCTTCTGTGAAATGTTTTCATACTATTTAAAATTTAATAATTTCGAAGTTACTTCTGTTTTATAGCCTATTCATCGTTGCTGGTTTACATATTTGAAATCTAACTTGTAAAATAACTTCTGTTTTAAGAAACCGTTCTGTAGGTGACAGGAACAGGTATTTGTGCTCGGATCACTTTTATTATGTAAACACCTTTCTTGATAAGTTTATTGCAAATACTTTGTGAGTATTCATTTTGTAATGAGATATCATTTTGAAACCTATGAAAGCTTTGTTTATGTGCTTCATTTTTGTACATCATCAAAACGTAATTTTGTTTTATTGAATCTTTTCGTTTTGAGACGAAACAGAAAAATTATTGCTTTGCTTTGTTTTTTGATTTGGCATATCCGGTGATCTATTATCCCTTTTCTGTTTTTACACTGCATTATATTTAAGAATAGACAATTAATCAATTTCGTTTTATTCCTTTTATTAACTGAAGTTTTCTGGAAAAAAAGAGGAAAAAGGGAAAGTAGATGAAAGTATTCTTATTTTTTCCCTTTTCTCTCGGAATAGGAAAAGTTCCAAGAAAAGAAATTGATTTATTATATGTTTATTAATTGTTTTATAGTATTTGAAATATACCATGTGTGTCCTATTTTTTTTTATTCAATAAGAATACTTCTTAACTTAAATTTTACTTGGCATTATTCTGAAAACCGTATTTTCTGTTTTATTTTAATGATAATGTTTACGTTTTTATATTATTTTGAAATTTGAGTATATGATTTAGATATGATGATTATGATATGAGTATATGATTTGATATATTATTATTTTGAGAAATTCCATAATATATCTCAAACATAATTTTGTTTTACAAATGTGTATAGATACTTGCAGTTAAAATTAACAATTGAAATAATTTGAATTTAGTTTCTGTCTTTATGCGTTGCTTCATCTAAAATATAAAGTTTTTGAACATAAATATTTTTTTCCATTGCTGAAAATATGTTTATCTCCTAACTGAATATTATAATTATTTTGCATTCTTTTTTTTAAAAAAAGGGAAATTTCAATCATTTGTGTTCTATCAACTTTAAAGATTTTTTTTGTGCATTCAAAAGAGAGGGTAAGTGTGTAACTGATCCGTTATATCCAAGTTTTCATCTTTAACTTCCTGTTTCAATTAACTTCCTGTCATTTCAATAATTAAAAATGGCTTTTCTATATAAGGGGAAAATGGCCAAAATCACACCACCTCGCCGGGACAGTATTCATTGGTGTAGGGGGAGGATGTAGCAGTTACATTACTCTTAACCAATAGACTACCAGACAATTCAAATTCTGTCTCCTTGCCGGGACGTCGTCGGAGCCAGAGGGGGAGGATGCAACAGTTGCATTACTCTTATCTTCTCTTTTGGATACTAGATGGTGATGCCTGATTAGGCCATCCCATAATGCATTACGATTGTAATGAGAATGAGATGTGATGCTGAATTGTGAAGCCGCGTGCGTGAATGTCTTGTCTTTGTATTAGTGTATGTTTAAGTGTGTGAATGTGATTATTAAAGAAATGTTTCCAACAACCTTCGTCCTGTTGCTTCCTGCACAGATCATAATAATCTACATTCCGCCACATTTCTATTATAGAGTATCTTCAGATTATTAAATATTTTTAAGATATCCGAGCACGTTAAAAAGATTGATTTTCGCTAAAAATGATTTAAATATTTTTTTATTGGATAGACCAGTCTTTGAGCTATCCAAAATAGATTTACTTTTGTCTATAGGTTAATTAGAAGTCAAGACATTAATATTTTCGTAATGATCGGTAAACGGAAGTGGGCATTTAAATAACCGGAAAAACCAATTTAAAGGGCCAAAAACATGTAAAAAATTTGTATAAACACAAATTTAGTATTAAATACGGAAATGTTTTTACACAGAAAAACACAAAATGCGAATGAGAGTTCCAACGATGTTTTGTAGAAATGAGTACCTAAACATGTCTGTTGAGCTGCGAACATTCAGATTAAGGGCATTTATATCTGTAATACATTTTAATGAAGATTTTATAAGATTACTGAATATCCTTATCCTTGTTTAAGTGTATCCTAGAGCAAATTGAGTTAGAGCATTTGCTGAGTTCGACAATTACAGAATAAATTAATCTAAGCGGCATTCATTGCTAAATGCAAAAATTGTCAGAAAAAAAATTTAAATGATTAAAAAAGGAAAATTATTAAAATTGAGGTGGAAGAAGGTATAACCTATGAATGTGGGGAATTTTAAATATGTAGGCCCATAATTATTAAAACATGTTACTGTATATTTTAAATGCATTTTTCTCAAAATTGATTTTTACTCATTTCTTGCTCATTTTAAATCAAATAACTCAAAATATAATTATCATATTACTATGAAATTTGGTGGACTTGGTCCTTATTCTATTTTCTAGGGAATGAACTAAACGAATTTAGATCGAACAAATATATATATATATATTTTAATTTACTGCCTATTGTTTGAATAATAACGTCAAAAATTTACTAAAACTTTCATGATAAATTTTCAACTGGTTGTAAAATTTTTATTTATTATTATGACCATACGCTTGTTGTTCATTTTTTAGTGAAAACTATGCAGTTTATTTTGCTATAAGTTTTGTTCGAATGAGAGCAATAGTTTTTGGTGTAGCCATTTTGACTTTTGAAAAAAATTTCCTTTCATTTATGCTATTAAATACCCATTTTCAAAAATTGTTAATGTTTATTTCAAATATTGACCTTCTATTGCTAATCTTTAATAGTCTTAAACCAATAAATATATAAAAGTAAGTCTCACCATGTTTTTCTAAAAAAGTGCTCCGGACGTGTTCGGAACCTGAATAAAGAAAACATTTATTAACTGTTATTTCTATGTGCAGTAATGGATAATAGCTCTTTTATTAATTACAAATAGCTTAAAATGGGTAATATGATAAAGCTCTTGAATCAAATTTAAAATTTCAGTATTAAATATTTTTGACATTTATTTAAAAGAATTATGCATGAAGGTGAAATTAATTTGAAGAACGATTATTAAAAGAAGAAAAATGTGACACTATTGAGCTCTGCCCTTTACTTTAACAAGGATAGAATTGAAAATAGTAGCTCTCGGATGCATATATAAGATTAATAATATAAGTAAGAGGATATAAGTTTTAATATGTGAATCATATATTTAAAATGAAATGATCGCATGGAATAATGTTAAAGCAACAAGTTCCTGAAATTGAAATATATTTCAAAATACATAAGATATCTCACGAATAAAGGAATTTATTTTCTCATTTGATCTGCTAGTTTACAGTTAATAAATTAATCTTCAAGAAAATGAAAAAAGAAAAACAGCAAATTATACAGATTTCCGGAAATATTTGTCTTTAAGAATTATATTTTCAGTTTATTTGAATTAAATTTTATTTTTCTTCTAATCATTAAAAAATAATATTCTAATTTAGATAAATATTTCTATATATTTTAATAAAAAAGATAAATATACATTTATCAGATGCAAATGAAAATATATGCAATTTCTAGTATTTAAAACATTATCTGTGTAACCAAACGTTTCTCTTTATGGCATGCAATGTCAAAATTAAGGGCATATAGAGAACAATGAATTATTTTAAAACTTCTTATAAAGAAGTCTATTTTAAGATTTTTTGAATCTCTCATCTTAAGGACTGTTATTAGATCTTCTCAATCTAAATACATCGGCAGTCGCGTAAATCGCGAACGTCATTAACTATTTCTAATTATATGACGCCTTCTTTACAACATTTAGAAGGTAGCAAAGATGAGTTCGTCTAATTAGAAAGGTAGCTTAAACCACAGGCGTAATTCGTAATAGCAAATGTGTTAGTAATAGGGAATATGAATTGTAAAAGTGAATAGTAATATTTTCTTTGGATTATTAGTAAGAGTAAAACGCCATGAAAATTCCATTTATTACAATAAAACTTAAAATGTTGAACGATGTAAGAAAAGTAGCTAAGCACATTATTTATAACAAAGTATTCAAACTGTTT
>JAPMOR010002685.1:196315-247968 GCA_026543865.1 Argiope aurantia | reverse complement strand
TGAATAAAACAGGAAATGGAAGACAGTCGATATGAAAATAATTTTTGGATTATCTTCATGCAATATCATTTATCTTAAGTTCCACAATCTCTTTCCTTAAAAAAACAGTAGCTGTGACTTTAAGAGCTCATAAAATTGAATATGTCCTTCTACACTAAAAGGAAAATTGATTCGAGTTTCTATGAGAAAATTATATAAGGTCGTTTTCTTTCACCTAAACCGTTACATTATTTCCAATATTCATCTCCATATTTTATCATTCTGAATGTATATGAAAGAAAAATGGACATCAGATTTTCAGTGTCCATAAATTGTACTTTAGAAAGTACATTTTCCTAGAATAATGAGAAATTAATGCGATCATTCGCTATTTTATTGTCTGAATTAATTTCTCTAAAGTAGAAAGGGATTTTATCCTAGAGATTTAACAGTATGTGAAGCTAAATTTCTATCAAATTTTCATCGGCATTGTGATTCTGAAAATTGTCATTTTTGAGATCAATTTCGTAAAGAAAGTGACGAAAGAATAAGATGAATTTTCTACTGAGCTCCTTGCATTAGTGCTTTAGTTGCTGTTATATCACTTTTATTATCACGGATATACGTTTTAAATTGCCGCTATGGTTTTATTTATAGAAGAAAATTTGCAGTAAGAACATTAAATATGACAATGAGAAAATTATTTAACATCTGAAGCTATGATATTTATAAATGGATTAAAAATACAAATGCAATAGAAGCAATTCCGAAATAAAAAGTACCTTTCAAGAGGAAAAAAAAATCCTTTTCCAGATCAGTACAGACACTCAGACCCAGAGGAGAAAACTTAATTTAAAATATATTATATGTTATATTTTTAAATAAAATGTTATTTAAATATCGTCGTTATAAAGAATCCTGCTTCAAAATGCATTGGTAATGCGTAACATTAAAGTAAGAATCTTCTTTGTGATAAAAACGTGTGAATTGGTGTGATGTGATTTCCCTTCTGTGATGGTGGGATTTCATAAATTTCAATATATTAATAATATTTGAAAAAGTAGAAGGAAGCTTTGAATGTTATAAATCACCATTCTCTTTATAATTGACGTTGATATAAATTATTTATACAAATGAATAAACAATTTGAGTTCTCGCTATATCTCTGCTGATAGTGCGGTTGTGTAGGTACAAACTATGCAGCCAATTTGATTCCTACATCATTAAAAAAATTTAAATTCTTTGAAAATTTATGTTAATATTAATAAAATTAAAAGCACTTAATTCAGAAAAAAATACAGTTTTGTGAACCGTGGTTAATTATTTTGTTATAAAGTTGGATGAGATAAAATTTTGGAAACATATATCTCACATTAAAGAATAATTTTTATTATATTTGTGTTTTTTTATTTGCAGTTATTCCTCGTTATTCCAAAATGCTCTTTTATATAAACTTTTATTGAATAAACTTTCGTATGTAAGAAATTAACATTTATTGTTTGCAACTTAGACTAATTGTAAAAAGATTCAATTTATCACAATGAGTATTCTAATAAACATTTGTTCCTACATAAATAAATGCAGTCATCCACTCTGACTTTAGAAAATAGAAAGTAAAATTAGTTAAGTAAAAGACATTGCCTCGGAATCTTTTTACAAGCTTTTTTGATAATGGAATTACATATTAGTTTTCAACAATTCGTTGTTTAACAATATCAAAATATATTATTTTACCAAATTTTACAGCATAATTCAAAATTGTTTGCTATTTGGAATGTCATGATGAATAACCAATGCTTTGACTATTCTTTATTTTAAAATCCATATAAGTGACTTTATTTCATAGCAAAACGGTTGAAATGATGCTTTTTCTATATTGTGAGGATATACTTATTTAAAATATGTTAATATCACATTATAAAAAAGGAGCTTTGATTTGATGAGCATTCATTTTCAGTCTTTATTCTATTCGAGCTTAAATTGAAAACCAGTTTTTGAAATTTACTAATATTTTCTATTACGATCAGATAATTTGAATTTACCATCTTATCGGCTTACTGACATTTCCTGCTAATAAATTTTTACTGATTTGACACAATATACTTCTAATATTTCTAACAATTTTCTGCAGTGTAACAGGATGTCCCTGAACCTATTATACTGTTTTCTAATTTGAAGCTGTACTAACCAAAGAATATCTAGTTAAATCTATCGCATTTAGCTGTTCCTTTTCAGTTAGCTTCTGGGCGATTAGAGATAATATTGGTGTATAAATAAGGATCAGATTCTTATTTCCAGCGACAAAAGTAACTGTTATTCTAAGGAAAAGTATAATAAAAGTTCCACCCTTTCAATAAATTTTTAGAACAGATAAATGTTTATATTTGCCAATTATTTTAAAAAATCAACATTTACAATATAATTAGTTCGATTTCCAAACAGACTGATATATCGTATTAACTCGTAGTGCATTTAATTTAATACTAGTAGACTGAATCATAGATTATTAATTTAATTGCTTATATATTAAAATAATTTTTTGAATATTTATATAATATAATGTATAAACCTGCTACAAGACTTAGTTTCAAATTTAATGCCGTGAACCTTGTTAAAAATGGATTCTTTTTAATGTTAGAAGTGAAAATCCTTTGTAATCCTACCACGTAGATTCAATTTATATATACAGGGTATTGCCCAATTCGGCCGACAAATTCAGAGGGTTGATAGTAGGCATCAATGGGATTAATAATCACTATACAACCATGGGTTCGAAACGACGTTTAGTTGGGGAAAATAACAAAAATATACGAAGCCCGAAAATTGTTAGAAACTGTAAAAAATTAATAAAAAATAACAAATGCTGTTTGAACTATAAATTTCCTTCTAAGTGAAAGCACATTCTTAAAGGATATTTTTTCATTTAGGAAACATGCCAATTTGATGATTCAGGGATTTGTAAATTACTGAAAACGAAATTGTAGTTTATAATCCTTACCTACAAAATTATTAAAACAAAGAAAACTAAAACCTTGAAATTTAAGAAACTTTACGTTCTTTAATTTAATATAAGCATGCAATATGAAAACTAGAGAGGTTTTAAAATATTCAAGAAAAACTAAAATGTGCACCTGGAAACATCGCTGCAACATCGGTACATATGTTTGCATAAGGTGTTATAAAATTCGAAAGATAAATTCAGAGAAGTGATAGTAGGCACTAAGCAGATGAAAAATTACCATAAAACATAGGGTAGCAAGTGACGCATTTTCGGTGAAAATTATCCAGAAAAGATAATGAACCTGTTGAAGAGAATGACCCTATGAATGCGAGGAAAAAGATAATCGAGAAGCCTTTTCATTAGTTAAAATTTTCATGCATTTTAGAAAAATAAAAGCAGCGAGCAAGTATCCACTAATGAGCATTGTAGAATGGACGGCCGTTAAAATTCATTCGCAAACAACATGCCAGATTTCACGAATGGAACTAAAATGTGCTGGTGCACCATCTCGCATTAACTAATTGCTCTGGCGTAGAATTCTTGGTATTGCAGCAAATCCGGAGAGTCGTTCTGCAAGAAAACTAGGTATTTTTCACCACTAAGGCATTCAAGCAGAAGATAGAGTTCCAATAGTTGACCCTGCCCAGATCGTTAATGTTAAATTTGTGTTTTATTTTCTATTTGATAATGATTTGGGGATTTTCGAATGACCAAATATGTGCTTTGTTCTATTGAAAACGCATTCTATTATAAAGCAGGCTTCATCTGAGAATAAAACCTTCGCAGAAAAGTGTGTGTCTTCCTGCGTGGCATCAGGCATCCAGTGCGCGAACTCCACTTACAGTGGGTAATCATCATTGCATTGGACTTTCTTCAAGTGGAATGGGTGCATGTTTTCAGCACGCATAACCGTACGTTCCATATCGAATACCCAGTTCAGCTGCAACTGATCAGTATTGGCAAAGTGCTGCAAAACTCTGTTTTCTGCGTCGGGTGTGCGCACACGACATTATTGTCCTGCATTTAACTTCGTTATTTTGAAAAGTCCAGTCTCCTGTATTCGTCGATCAATGTTTCCAAACGTGGTATGGAGAAGACAATACTTCCTAGAATATAGCACTTGGTACATTCCTTGTGTTAGGGTCTATTGCCATCCTCTAGACCTTAAATGTGTGCAAGTTTGAGGTTCGAACTCGCAACGATAGGGTTCATAGCCAAGTAACAAAGCGACTAGTCAAAAGTGCACACTTTTCTGCGGAAATTGTTATCTGGCTTATGATGTTACCACCACAATACTCCCCCACCAGTAAGTCGGTGAAGTTTATCTCGCCAGTTATGGCGAGCGACGAACGTGATTATCGCGCCAGGCGCTATGGTGAGCGACGAACTTTGTTATCGCGCCAAGCGTTTTGGCGGGCGACGGCGAGCGTGTGTGAGTGGTTGCTGCCGGTAGATGGAGTCACCAGTTGAACGAAGGATGCAGTTGTTCAGAACCAGGGTCACCAATGTGCAAGTTTGAGGTACGAACTCGCAACATTAGGGTTCATAGCCGAGCAACACAGCCACTAGATAAAAGTGTACACTCCTCTTCGGAAGTTGTTATCTGGCTTATGATGTTATCAGCACAAATGCATAGTTGCCATTCCTGAAATCTGACATGTTGTTTGTGAATGAAGTTTAACGACCATCAATTCTACAATATTCATTAATAAATACTTGCACCCTGCTTTTATTTTCCTCGAAAGCATGGACATTTACATACGACAAGATTTGTTCTTCCTCTCGACTACATTGTCCCTAATCCTCGCATTCATAGGGCCGTTCTCTTCAACAGGTTCATTGTCTTTTCGACGTCTGTTCTTGCGATATTCACCGAATACACGTCACCTGTGACCCTATGTTTTATGGTAATTTTTCATCTACTTAATGCCTACTATCACCTCTCTGAATATATCTTTAAAATTTGATAACACCCTCTGCAAACATCGACACCGACGTTGCAGCGACATTTCAATGTGCACATTTCTAGAATATCTTAATACCTTCACAGTTTTCATAATACATAATAATATCAAATTAAAGAAAATAATATTTCTTACATTTTCAAGCTTTTAATATTCTTTTAGTTTTAATAGTTTTGCAGTTAAGTGTTATAAACTAAAATTTCGTTTTCAGTAATTTACGACTCCCTGGATCATCAAATCGGCATGTTTCCTACATTAAAAATAACCTTTAAAAATGTGTTTCACTTAAAAAAATTCATAATTTTAACATCATTTTTTTATTAATTTTTTACAGTTTTCAACAATTTTCGGGCTTGCTATATTTTTGTTATTTTTACGTACTAAACGTCGTTTGGGACCCTATGGTGTACAAGGATTCTTAATCCTCTTAATGACTACTATCACCCTTCTGAATTTGTCGGTCGAATTCGGCAACACCCTGTATACATATATATTAGTTACACGAATCACTACTGACAGCTGTAGTTTATGGCGAGCTATTATTAACTGCTGAATTATATCATAACGTAAGGATCTGACTTTTTATTCTGGTATTAAATCAATAGATTGCGCTTTATTACGTACTAGCCGCCTTCGCCAGTATTACCGCTCGCTACAATTTTCAATTAAATTTTGATAGTCATACCAAACTAATACTGTTATTTAGATAGTTTCTTTCAATTTACTATATATATTTTTCTAATTTGTTGTCATTTCCGGTAAAACTTCAACTTTAATTTAAAGTGGAAATAATGAAATTGCAATTAATATAAAGATTTTTTTTTAATAAAACCAAGCGTTTTATTTTATTTATCATCTTTATTGTTATTTATTTATTATTATTATTACTGAATATGAGTATTGCAAACAGAATCGCTCGGTATTTAAGTCTTATGTGAACTACAAAATATTTTTCATAATTTATGTAATATCTCAAAGAATAATTCAACAAAATAAATATTTTCCAGAAATTATGAAGTCTAAATTTAATGCAGTAAGGTATCATTTTCTGACACACCAAATTTTAAATAAATGAATGAATGTTTCCATTTTCCACGATCAACTAAGACTTATTTATGAAGTTTTAATGTTGAAAATTTAGAAAAACTCAATATTTTCATAATCTTCGGTCAATTAATCTTGAGAAACCTGCGCGCTGATTGGCGTATTTTCTTTGAAACGATCGATGGAAAATCTAAAATTATCCTTTTTTTTATTGAATAGTAATATTCAAATTTTCATAAATCAGTCAGTTTAAGTCATTGATTTAGTTGATTGGAAATTAACTCTTTTTATTTAAAATATTAGTGTTTCTAGAACATTTGGTTATTCGTAATTTCCACAGCAGAAGCCTAACGTGAAATCAAAAATTTGTTATTTATTAGAGCATTTATTAAATCAAGTTACATAAAATATAATCATTTTCCATTTAGACCATTTTAGCAGATCCGTGTCTTACTAAAGGTTTACAAATTAGCTGTGTGGCCCTGATTTGAACGGATATCCTGTTCATATTAAACAAAACTTGCCTTAAAATAAAACAGATTTATTGGATTAATAATAAAAAGAGTGTAAAAGATCATAAAATAATTTTTCTTGAATTTATCTTTTAGAAAAAATAATATTTCATATTTGTTTCATTTCCTACAGACACGTGCCGAAAATTATATTTTTGCAGATTTTATTTTCAAAAAGATTTAATTTATTTTTCGTTGGAGCTTTAATCGATGTGATGGCAACACTTTGAAAAAAGCTAATTTTTTCCCATGAATTCGAAACGTGCTCGTGCAGCTTAAATTTTATTTTCTTGTAAGAAAAAAATTGTTGAAAATGATAGTTAAAGTATTTAGTTAAAAATTCATTAAAATTAGTAATTTAATTTTAATTTAATTTTAAAGTTAAAACATTGGTATCATTTAAAAGATAAATTTTTGATCTTTAACTTCATGTAAAAATCTTTTTTGTGCGGTAATATGTTCGGAAGTTACAGCAGAAACACGCCAAAATTTATTAATTTTTAAATAAATAAAATTCTAATTAAAAATTCGAAAAATTAACCCCCAGGTGCACATTCCCGGCCTCCAAGGTACATACCTGCCAAATTTGGTAGTGGTAGTTTGAAAGGTCTAGCCTGTAGAGCGCCAACACACACACACACACACACACACACACACACACACAAACATATTGAGCTTTATTATAAGTACTAGCCGCTTTTGTCGACCAGCCGGTTCGCCAGTATTACCGCTCTCTACAATTTTCAATTAAATATTTCAAAAAACTTGTCTCTTAATATCTTCTCAAACAAAACATTTTTAATCTTCAAATTTTGATAATCATACCAAACTTATACTGTAGTTTAGATCGTTTCGTCAATTTACTATATATATTTTCCTAATTTGTTGTCATTTCCGGTAAAACTTCAACTTTAATTTAAAATGTAAATGATGAAATTGCATTAATATTAAAATATTTTTTAATAAAACCAAGCGTTTTATTTAATTTATCATCTTTATTGTTATTTATTAATTATTATTATTATTGAATATGAGTATTGCAAACAGAATCGCTCGGTATTTAAGTCCTATGTTAACTACAAAATATTTTTCATAGTTTATGTAATATCTCAAACAATAATTCAACAAAAATTTCTGAGATTCAGTATAAAATTCAGTTTTTAGTTTTGCTTTCAAAAGGATTGAAATGAAATCAATAATAATATTTTGTTCCTGCTTATAAATATATTTCAAAAATTATGAAGTCTAAATTTAATGCAGTTATGTATCATATTCTGATAAATATTCTGGACACACCAAATTTTAAATAAATGAATGAATGTTTCTATTTTCCACGATCAACTAAGACTTATTTATGAAGTTTTAAATGTTAAAAATTTAGAAAAACTCACCATTTTCATAATCTTAGGCCAATTAATCTTGAGAAACCTGCGCGCTTATTGGCTTATTTTCTTTGAAACGATCGATGAAAAATCTAAAATTATTCTTTTTTTATTGAATAGTGATATTCAAATCTTCATAAATTAGTCAGTTTAAGTGATTTGAAATTAACTCTTAAAAGTCAGTGATTTAGTTGACTGGAAATTAACTCTATGACCACCATAAAATCTGTGCTTTCTCTTGTGGTGTATGCATTCTCCTTAATATCAGATCGAATAAAACATCACATACAAAAGTACTACATAGAACAGACACATCAAAAGTAAACATAACATTTCAATAGTTGCCAAAAACAAAAGAGAGGAAAATGCAATTAATAAGCATACGATATTTAGAAAAGTACAGATATTTAGACTGCAAAATGAAATTATCTGAAATTAAAAACACGCGCAGACGATATTTACAAAAGTAAAAATATTCAAACCTGAAAAGGAAAATATATGAGTTATTCCATCAATAAATGCCATAAGTCTGTTTACATCTTCATTATTTTATGAGTCATTAAATATCAAAATGGATCTGGGACTGAATAAACACCCTGTATAGAGAGTGTAAAAGATCATAAAATAATTTTTCTTGAATTTATTTTTTAGAAAAAATAATATTTCATATTTGTTTCATTTCTTACAGACACTTGCCGAAAATTATAATTTTGCTGATTTCATTTCCAAAAAGATTTAATTTATTTTCAGTTAGAGCTTTAATCAATGTGATGGCAACACTTTGAAAAAAGCTATTTTTTTTCTCATGAATGCGAAACGTGCTTAATCCTCATTTTTATTTTTGACGAAAAAAATTATTGAAAAACATAGTTAAAATATTTATTTAAAAATTCATTAAAAATAGAAATTTAATTTTAGGATTAAACAGTAGTATCATTTAAAAGATAATTTTTTTATCTTTAACTTCATGTAAAAATCTTTTTTGTGCGGTAATATTTTCAGCAGTTATAGCAGAAACACGTCAAAATTTCGCTTAATTTTTAAATAAATAAAATTCTATTTAAAAATTCGAAAAAATAACCCCCAGGTGCACATTCCCGGCCTCCAAGGTATACACGTGCCAAATTTGGTAGATGTAGGTTGAATGGTCTGGTCTGTAGAGCGCCAACAGACACACACACAGACACACACACGCACACACACACATTGAGCTTTATTATAAGTATAGAAGATTTAGATATAGATAGATTTATTTCTATGAATCTGTCTTAATCAATTTGCTTAGCTCATCCATTAAAATAATTTATAAAGAGTGTTGATTCTGATTCCAAATCAGAAGATACTCTAAACGGTGATAAATTTGAAGAAAAAATACATTATGACAACTGAGCCACTCACTATATTTACGAATAATGAAAAAGATATTGCTTGAAAACTGAAATCAATGAGATGTCGTTAGGAACAGATGCCCTTCTTATTCACTTCAGTGTCTGTAAGTAATTGAGAATTTCGGAGCGTTATCATTTTCATGACAAGATTTTTATTACTTTTAGCCATTCTGATCGATTTAAACTATTTATTTTGTTGAGTAAAGGAAATTGTTGATTGCTTTAACTTATTCAAAATAAAGTCGTATCAAAATATTGATAATCTTTGTTTTAAATTAAATTTTATTTTCTGGTAGAAAGTAAAGTTAGACAAAATTTCTATTACTTTATTTTTAAATATATTTACAATTCTAATTAATTTTTTTCAGATGATTTAAATTGGATTTGCAGTGGAAGATTTTTCTTTTCTCTTTTGATTCATTAATGTTAAATAATTCTTTTTAATTCCTGTTTAATGAATTTTTTTTTTCTCATTAATACCATGGACATTGCAAAAACACTCATTTTGAAAAAAAAAAAAAAGGCTTAACTCAAATAATCAATAAACACAAATATTTTAAAACGAAGATATAATAAAAAAGCAAATAGCTGTGGCTAAATAGATAAATAAGAATATAAAATATTTTAAATATTATAAACTTTGATGCCATGGCCTCTGCCGTACTAAAATTAAAGCATTTTGCCTTAGAACACTTTCTTTGTTGCTCTAAAATAAAAAAAATAAAAAGTAGCAGAATTTTTGAACTTATTCTTCATTCCTAAAGTTTTCTTTTTAATTAGCTTGGAATTTTGTTATTATTTTTACGCTTTTCTAAGGCATGCAATATTTAGTTAAGATTAAAAGTAGTATTATTATTTCTCTTCTTCGTATGAAATTAACTAAAATCTTAAGATTGGCATTAACGTGTAAATAAATTGAGAGTAAAACAAGAAACATAAATTGTCTAGCTTAGGCTAATTTTAGTAATTTATTTATTATTATGTTCTAATAAGAATTTTATCACTAAGATTAGAGTTGTTATTTATGAAAAAACAAGAGCTATATACTCAGTGGTACTATTATCGATTTTGATAAAAATAAATTTGTATATTGAAACATTTGTGTGCTGATTAGTTGATGAAACTTTCTAGACGGACTGTTATTTTGTTAACAATGTTTAAATCTGAGTATCAAAAATTAACTAATCAAATTTAAAATAGTAATTCTCATGCACATTGGCCGAGAGTCTTAGAAATAAAAAAACAATATTATTTATTGCTCATTTTAGATATAAATATATAGTACGTTGAAAATAAGCAGTAGAAATTTGGTATTCTCTATATCTTTGCGAACATTCAAATCAGAGCTAATCACTAAAAAACGTATCGAAATAAATAATGATCCACTGAAAGAATCAATGATAGCACTGTTTAAAAAAGCACTGTTAATAAACACTGAAAAGCAATGATAAATACATAAAAATAGTCTCAAGAAAATAAAAATATATTTCAAGTGACCCATGAATGTACAGAATAATAGAATATATTAAATAAAGAACTTATAAAATAATAAAAATTGCAGACCTCAGCTCATTTGTCTTTGCTATAGTACAGCATAAAAATAAGTGAAGTGCAATTTCGCAATTGTTTTTATTCATATATTTTATTTGCACATCCATAAATCAATTAAGTTAAAGATAGAAGAAACATGTCGCAGTTGCTAGACCCCAATACAGCTGGTGGTGGATGATTGTAGATATTAATTATTAAATATGTACAGTAGCAAAAATTGCATCAACAATTATTTATTTCAAATACTCAGAATCGAATACAAATTCTGGATAGCTTGATCTAAATCGATTGAAATCCATTCACCATAAAAAAATTATTTAAAAAAATAGGCCTGTTTAAACTTTTTGAAATAAAGGATTATTTATATTTATTAACAATAACAATTTACTTCAAGATCTAAAATATCATAAATTTATATAAGCCATAAGAAATAAAACTTGTTAACTATCACGAATTTAAAATAATTTCGGGATATAAATAATAATAATTTCACCACTTTTTTTTCGGATTTAATAAAATAGTATTGAAATGAATGTTTAAAAAATATATGCAATGTAAAGTAAAGGCTGAGATTTTTTGATTCAATAAATAAGAAATATTTTCAGTAGCATTCTTAGAAAGAAAATTATTGAAGTGAAATGAAAATGTTCGCATTAAAGTCAAGAATGCTAAGTAAACCTACAAATAAAATCACAGCTATAAGTACTCAAATAATTTCCAAAATAAAAAAAAGCTCATGACATCTGTATACTTATAACTTAGGGATCAAAAGCTTATATCGTTTAAATATGAGAAATATTTTATTTTCTCCCATTATCATTCAGTTTGAAACTATAAAACTCGTTTCAAAAGTTGAGAAAAATTATTCCAAGCTGCATGTACTCAATATTACATACTTAACTATAAATTTATCAAAATTCTTACATTGGAAAATTCACAAAAAAATAAGCTAAATAATTTCGAAGTGACGACATAAGTTATAAAACGAATTTATCATTCTGAAACAATTTTTATAAATTTCAAAATATATCTTTGACAAAATGTATCTTGCAAATTCTCAGAACTACTACAGTTTAGAAAAAGTTAATATTTGATGGACAGATAACCTAAATACATTTTGGCAGGCTATCTTTGGTTAGTCCATGCATTTTATTCAGCAACTTTGAGAAGTCGTAGTCATTGTTTTCGTTTTTTAGTTACTTTAAATTCCTACTTTTCTATTTAAATATTTTTCTGTTACGGTTTTCCAGCAATGTTGTCGAAATAAAAGTTTTTTTTTTTTAGAAATTTGAAATGAAAGAAAATGAGAAAATCCATAATTTATAATAAAGTCATTTTTATATGTTCTGTGTTTTGAAAAATCTTCGTAATGATTAAATTACATACATTTAATGCAAATTGTAATATATCGTTTAAAAATACAAATTTTATTTATTAAATAGCCTTCGTCTTTTTTTAAGGTAGTGAATACATAACCAGAAACCAATACTCAAATAAGCAAAAAAAAAAAAAAAAAAAAAAAAAAAAAATGTTATTCAAGAATTTCTTTATATCGAGAAATATTTATTTTGTCCTTTTTTCCTACTAGCTTTGAATCAAATGAATCGTTTAAAATGTATCTAAATTTCTTAATGATTATATTAAAATTATGAAAATAAAATTTCCACAAATACTGAGTCAATAATGAATTTTTAAATACGTCATATTATATATGACAAAGATCATTTGATTTTTTTACCAGGTTGATTGAAGAGTTTTTTTATTCCAATAACTTTCTGTATTTCAATATTATTGATTTATTCAAGCGATATTGTGCAATTTTCTTAATTAAAACGCATATCTGAATATAAGCAATTCTTTCTAAGAAGAAAGAGGAAATAGAAAGTAAACTGTCATCAGTGATCATATGAGAGAAATGAAATATCAAATGATAGCATGAAAGAGAAAAAAATAATGATTATTAAATAAATTCAATGCAATCATTAATGGCCCACAAATATATACATCTTGAAATAATTTGGGAGATAATCCATTCTATTTTACGTAATATTTTTTTCTCTATTTTCTCTTCCATAAATTATATAAAAAACAGCAATTTTTTATCGATAAAAATATAGTCCTTTAGTTTTAATGAATTAAAAAATATCTGATCTAGGAAAAATTTAAAATACTACAGTTAAGATTACATCTGAGATACAGTCTATCCGTTAACCTAATAGGTCATTAACGAAACGAGTTGGATGAAATAAATTTGGTATGCAAAATTTTAAAGCGGCGCCTTCTATGGAAAAAAAATTTTTCCTTTTCCTGGAATTTTTCCTGGAAGATTTCATAAAATATAAATTATAGGATAAAACTTACATTCTTTTAAATCCCAAGCAGACTAACTTAAATAACAAATGTCATGCATTAAGGCTACCTTATTTTATTTCCTCCATCCAACAGGCCATAGCTAAATGTTGAAATTTCTTATCGTATAAATATATTTGTCCGCCTACAAGTGATGTTGTTAGCATTTTAACAAAATTTCAAATATCATTTTCTCAGATTGACTAGCGAAATTTATAGGGGAATATTTCATGCATATTGGCAAGACTACATAAGAAATGCGTGTGTAAGTGCGTGTTTGCGTCAATAAACTTTATATATAAATATATAGCAATGCCATTAAAGATTTGGTACCTTTTTGTTTTCATAATATTCAAGAACATTCGTTGCAAAACTAATAATCAAAATTGGAATGATACAAATAGTCATCATCTAACAGAAAAAAAACGCAGCTGATAAAATTAATTCAGCAAATTCAACAAATTACAAAAATGCTGAAAGAAACCGGTAGCAATAATCTTCAATGCATTAGCATAAATACAGATTTTTTAAAAACTGCTGACCTCAGTTTATTGTTCTGTACTACAACTTATAATAAAAAAGGTTAATAAGATGTGAAATGTATGATCGTATAATTAATTTTCATTCAAACTTTAATTTAGCTGTCCACAGTTAAATCAGCCAATACAGTCATTTAAATAAACCTACCTGAGTGTCTTAATTCTACATCATAAATTGGAAAAGAACATTAGAGGCTTTTTCTTTCTTTTTTTTTTCCTTAGAATACCTTCGAACATGATATTTTTAGAATTCCCTATCATTGAGTATAAAAGACATATATTATTTACTCCACAAAGCATTTCATCGCTAGTGTTCTCTACCATAGACTTTCAGTTGAGATTTCTAGGCTTTTGATGACCCGTTAATTCCTGCCATTTCTAATGAGGAGTTATTGGTTATATTTAATTTTATATATGACTTCATATGCATGTTTCCGTCAAATTGTCAAATATTAAAACCGCAATATTTTAATTATCTTACACATATTCAATTAGTTCATTGTGCACATGAGGCCTTTGAATGGAATGTAGTTTCATGGTATCATAGTCCAATTAAAAACTGAAATAGGCAGTTCACCTATCTTCTAATTCATTTATAATCTTCACAGAAGTAAAAAGAATATTTTTCCTTAGTTTTCAGCAAAGGAAGAAAGTATTGAGATTAAATATTTGATGAAACAATGAAAACGGTTTGAATATTAAGGTGATAATTTGATGTATTATTATTAAAAAATATATGTAATTTAAAAACTATTATTAAATTTAAATATTATTAAAACACATTTTTAAAAAAAAAGTTCAAACATTATAAATTTTATATTTGTGCCTTAATGTGTTTGGCAGTTAACGTGAAAGAAGGATAAAGTTTCAGTTAATATTTAATTATTAAAGTTAATATTGATAAAAAAATTCAAATCATTCACCCCAAGTTGCACATCTTGAATCTTTCAATATATATGTAATAAGTTTTATCACTCTAGATTAAACGCCCATGCTTATAATGTGCCAACACACACCGAGATATACAGACACATTCATCTTTATTATTATAAGGGATTATTTGTTTGTCTCGGAAGATATCAGTAGTATGTAGGTTGTCAGGTCTGCCAAGACAGCCAGCACATTCATGACGATAGAATCAGTGCAAGAAGAAAAGATCTCGATTCTTCCCTGACTCACAGTGAGGAGAAGAGGGACAATCAATGCATCTAAAGTAATGGAAACCTACAATTTATCGAGCTACGACTGAAGTCTTTATCATTTGTCTTTTCTTTGAAGCCTTTACTAAAGAACGTGTCTGTGGTAGGGCGAAAATGTACTTCTTGTGTCTGGGTCTCAAAAACGCAGGCTCTCTCCTTTTTGAAAGGGTAGATGACGAAAGATAAATATCATATTAGATCACGGTAGAAGTAGGAAAAAAGAACAATGTAAATTAAAGATTTTTCCTTTTCTTTTTTTACGTGTTTTTAATCCTAAATTTCGTATTGAATGCAATGTTTTAAAGAACGTAAATGTTTTATCGTAAACGTTTTGGTAAAAAGTTATAATTTTGTCAATACGAAACAGTAAATATTATATAAATGTAAATGTAATATAATTCCATGTACTGTACAAACTATCCGAATATAATAGATACTTTTAATAATAAATATAGTCAAAATTATACGTCTATGCTAAGATAATTCTTCAAAAATCTCATTTAAATATCAAAATAAGTTTATTATTATATTAATTATCATAATTTATAATCCAATGTTCATTTTAGGAGTAAAAAAAAATGAATGACTAACATTACAAATTAAATAAAGATTTCACTTTTATTCAAATTGCGGAAAAACTTCACCAGAACATTCTTAAATAATCATTAATTGAATTTTACATATCGTATTTTAAAAGCATTCAACATTTTATTCTTAATGTATGAAATATTATTTCTAAAATATAAAAATATAAATTATTAGAAAATACAAATAATGTGGATTATGCGAATTTGTTCGATTTATTACTTTGATAAATTAAATGATTTATAAATTATTACTTTACAATTATTTCAGCAGATGATTCGAATGGATTAATATTAATTACCAAATTCTCATCTCAGTTGACAAAAAATAAATACATTAGGATTCATTTAAATGCAAAATATGAATGTAATTTTTCTCCCGCATTACTACAACAAGCACAATAAATGATTATAAGGCTTTATTCCACACGAAGACACAAGTACATAAACACACATTGTGCATTAATTAAGAACTTGGAAAAATCAACAGCCCGCTGTCAGAAGGCAAATAAGTAATTAAATGGAATATATTATAAAGCCGTGATCTTAAAAAATTGTTCTCTTCGCGATAGAGACTCCAAAGAAAGAATTTGATGACCTCATACTCCCCTAATAGCCCACAAATATTACTGAATATTGTACAATATTGTGCAATATTGATAAATATATAATATCGCACAATATTGTACAACATGTTGTATTACCTTTGATGCGTAGGCATTACTGCATAAAGATTTCGAGAATGTAAGGAAGATTCTAGAATGATCTTATATCTTAGGTCTTAACAGATATATCACCTTAATCACTTCATAGTTATGAACATTAATTTGTCATAACAGTCAATAAATTCCTTACGAAACCGTCAAATGGCCGTCAAATCTTCATACATGATCGGTTATTATTTGCTTAGCAATTTTTAATATCTTTTAAAATATCTGTAAAATTATCTTCCTTATTAAGAAAAAAATGTGTAGAGGTGCAAAGATATTCTACATTATTATATATCCAAATAATGTGAACACACCTGGGAATGAAAATGATATTTAATAATTCACTTCGCAAGCATGTATAATTATAATTCAATATAATTCGTAAATTATAATTCGTAGTACCAGTATTTTTTATTATAAAAAATATATTAAACAGGTAGCTTTAGAGAAGTTATGTCAAACCATATAGATTTCTTATAAACTTAAAACCAATACGTTTGTATTTTCCAGAATTTTCATTTTTGGTCTCTAAATTAAATTGCAAATGATATCGATTCTCCTTCAAGATCCGGGATCATCAACCTGGTATTTATTCTACATACAGTAAAATTCTCCTTAAATGTCTCTTTCCAACAATGACATTAGTAACTAAAAAATACCTGCATCACAGATTCTTAAAAATAAAATTTTAGTTTAGTTCGGAAATCACAGCGGTGTAAAGGTGGGATTCGGATCCGCAGTGATCGGTTCAGTTGATTTTTTCTTGTGCTCTTCAAAATATGGCTAATAAATGAAAAATTATGGATAATTTTTGTCGAATGTGATGATCAAGTGTAGCTGAAACCCTGGAGTAACAGGTTTTTGAATTTTTATTTCAAAATTCTTTAGCATCTTGGAAGTGTTTGACTTTCTGAAGTGTAGTTGTGGCAGAAAACACCCATTTGTTTGGGTAGCCATTTTGTAGTGTGTTTACCATTTAAGAAACTGCTATCGATATCTGCGTTCAGTGCATAAACTATTTGCAGGACTCTGATTTTGTCCTACTGTATCCGAAGATTTCTTTATTGTGCAGACTCTTATTTTGTGATTTTTACCAATTTTAAATTACAATTTATGGAAAGTGTCCATAAATGTGTTGAATATTTGTTGACAGCAATATTGTTTGGAATTTTCAGTTCTCTTTAGTGCATCTAATTAGAAGAAATTCTTGTTACATTTTAGATAGTTTTTTTATTGCTAAAAAAATTGATTGAGTTTTATTTCGACAGTTTTTTACATGCGTTTCTCCATTCAAATTTAAAAGTGGGAAAGTTTTCCAAATATTTCGTTAAAAGCGTGATTAAGATTTACTCTATGTTGCACTAGAAATTTTGACTTTGTGAGAAAAAAAAATGGAATAAGACATACACAAGACGGATAGAGACCACTTTGCTGTTGATACCGATATTCTAACTGATGATGAGAATTTATTTTACTCGCCAAAAGGTGCGAGAATGATAATTCCCGATACACCAACTCCAATTAAAGGATTGACATATAAAGACTTTAAAAAATCATCAGATTCTGATTCAAATGAGATAATTGAACCGTCAATGCAGACGGACAGCAAAATACAAATGGCCACAAAACTGAAAAAGAAAAATGTAAAAATGAAAACAGGGGAAAATCATCCTAAAGATAAAAGACCGTGTATTCCTCGTAAAGGCAAAGAGACAGAAAGAAATGATGGTATTGCAAATGCTAAAAAGGTAAAGAATGTGGATGCAAGTGATAACGAAATAATACCTTAGGAAAATAAGCAACCCTTTGGACCATTGGGAATATTGGAAACATTTGAAAATATTATCAATAAATATAGGATTGAGGGTAACGCGGCTGAGGAATTGAGAGACTTATTTTTGAATGTTTTGTCAAATTCTGCAGTAACCAAAATGAATTCAACGGATGATAATCATGGACTAACATTCACAAATGTGGTTAAAAATCTCATCAGGGATGGCATAGTGGGAAAAAAATTTTTCATTAAAACCAAGTTTCACTTTTTTTAGAAGGATCCAAGCCTCCAAAAAGCTGTTGGTGGGGGAAGACCGGAATCAAATTCAACAAAAAATAATAAACGCGAATGAAAACGATAATAAAACAACAACATTGTTAAGAACTAAAGCAAACTTACCTACACTGGTGGTTAGAACAATTACGGAGGCAATTGACTCATCGATTAAAATTAGAAAAAAATAAGACGCGAATATCAGCCCAAAGGGGATGGAAATTAAAATTATGGGTTTGAAGCCAGCAATGGGAAATGGAGTTCTGGTTCAAGTTGAAACACCGGAAATGGTAATAAAGTTAAAAGATGCAATTAACAGTCATAACAAATTTGCAAAATGTATACAAAATGTATACAATACTACTCCACAGATAAGAATGTCTCAAATCAGTATTAATGATGTGGAAACTCAGGGAGGAAGAGGAATTGGATTTTCACAATCAAATCAGGCTAAGCAATGACATAGTAGGGAATATGCGGGTTCTATATAGGAAAAAAGGAAAAGGTAGGTCGTCTCACTGGGTTATAAGTTTGGACCCGAAAGCGTTCCGAATAATTAAAGATAAAGCAAGATTACAGTGTGGTTTCGGATCGTATGAATTTAGAGAATTTGAGAAACCCCTTTAATGTTTTAAATATCTCAAATATGGGCATGTTTGATCTAAATGTATGCAAAAAGGAGATAGCTGCTCCAAGTGCTTGGAAATGCATAACTATAAAAATTACACAAAGCAAAATCCAGAATTCAGAAACTGTAAAGTGTATCGCAAAAGAACAAAAATTGTGATTCGAACGGATCATACTGCAACATCGGAGCATTGGCCTGTATTTATCAGGGAGAGAGATCAGTTGATTAAACAGACGAATTATGAATAATAAGCCTTTCAATGATAATTCTTGGAATTCTTCTCTTCAACATAATATAGTTCGGGGTAAATATGCGACAAAGAAACTCCCAAATTTGTTCGGGGACAATATTCAAGATGTTTACTTGTTACAAGAACCATATACAATGAAAGGAAAAATAATTGGACTTTCCCTAGGATGGAGAATAATTTCTCACCTTTACGGGAAGGAGATAATAACAGTAAGAAACCAATATATTTCGGTTTTGACAAGATTTACTAGCGAAAACATAGTAGCAGCCAATTTATCAGTGGGAAATAGTGAAATTACTGTGGTATCGGCATACTTTCCACCGACTCACTATAAAGAAGAAATCTGCAGAGAACTTGGAAATCTATTTGAACAGTTGGGGACATCATCCATACTTATTGGAGGAGATTTCAATATTCATAGTCGTCTGTGGGGAAATGAAATTCACGATCATAGACCACAAGATGAAGCCGGCTCGTTTATAGAATTCATTTTTAAGAAGAACCTTGTTATTTGGAATGATCCAAACTCATTGCCAACGTTTCAATCTGCACGTGGAAGAAGCTGGATTGATGTCACCTTATCAACTACAGACCTGCATGACAGAGTAATGGGCTGGAAGGTAATCCAACGTACTCTGAGTGACCATGGCTTTTTGGATTTCCAAATTAATATGGGTGGCAAAGTTTTTTCAGCAGAAATATTTAAATTAAGCAAGTGGAAAATTCGAAAAATTAGTTCTCTCTCAAGTGGCTGAAAAATATGCTAATATTAGAGAAACAATGCAAAGGATAAAAACTAAAAAGGAGTTAGAAGTATGGGTAATACAATTTACAGAATTCATTCAAGGGATTAGCCAAAGATCAAACAGTGAAGAGACAAATCATCTCAGGGTCCCCTGGTGGGACACTGAACTGGAGAAACAAAGAAAACTGACAAGAGCCTTGCGGCATAGATACCAACGATGTAAAAACACTGAAGAGAGAATGAAGAGAAGACAAATTTATAAAAAAATAAATCACTATATAGAGGAATGTTAAGAAAGAAAATATTGAATGCTTTGAAAAGTTATGTAGCGAAATAACGAGAATGAACCCTTTTGAGCTACCTTATAAATTAGCGGCAGATAAAATGAAAAGGAAAGGAGTTTTGCACGGTGTCAGAAAACAGGATGGAACAAAAACCAAAAATACAAAAGAAACTATTGAAACTATTGTGAGATGACTTTTCAAAGAGGAGCAGTCCCAACAAGAGAGTAAAAAGCAGAAGAAAATGAGGAAAAGTATTGAGTTATATAAAACAAAAGACAAAGATAAAATATTCACAATTAATGAAATAAGAACAACTATTAATAAAATGGCTAAAAAGTAAACACCTCGATTAGACAGCATCCCAATGGACATGCTTACTGAAATTAACAGAAAGAATCCACTCATACTTTTAGAGTTATACAACAAGTGTCTAGAATTAGGTTCGTTTCCTAATCAGTGGAAGGTAGCAAATTTGATTTTAATTCCTAAAACTAATAGAGACTTAGAGGATCCTAAATCCTATAAACCAATTTATTTGCTAACAACAGCAAGTAAAATCTTGGATAAACTGATAACTCAAAGAGTACAGCACTTATTAACGGCACAAAATAGACTGCATCATGATCAACATGGTTTTAGATATAAGCACTCATGTGAAATAGCCCAAAATGCACTATGGAGTAAAATAAAAGCTGCAATGAATCTAAAACTAAAAACAACAGTTTGGATATAGCTGGATCATTTGATTCAGTATGGAGGAAGAGCATTTTATATGCTCTTATAAAAATGAATTGCCCGAGCAATCTTTTTAAAGTGATTAAATATTACTTAAATGAAAGGAAATGTATTTACCAAGATGGAGAGAATAATTGGGAATTTATGATGGACACATGAGTGCCACAGGGCCCATGCAGCGGAACGTTATTCTGGAACTTGGTTATGAATTCTGCATTTAAAATTAATCTTCCAGTGAACTGCTTTATACAGGCATATGCCGATGATGTGCTACTAATAATCTCGGGAAGAACAAAAGATGAACTGGAAATTAAAGGAAAACAAATAATTCATAGGCTAGTAAAATGGGGCAAAATGCATAAACTTGAGTTTAATGGAAGGAAAACAATTCAAATGCCTATTACATTTGGAGAACGTTTAAAATTAACATATCCGCCTAACATAAAAAGGGGCAATAACAATATAAATGTGTCAAATCAAATTAAATATTTGGGAGTTACATGGGACAGCAAATTAACATTTACGTCGCATTTTAGTAAGGTCAAGAAAAAAGTGGATGTATTAACATATAAATTAGTGACAGTGGCGGATAAATTTTATGGAAAAAGGAAATACCATCTAAGAAGAATCTACACTGGGGCTATTGAGCCATTTTTTTCTTTTCGGGCACGGAGCATGGGGTCATAAGCTAAATCTAAAGAAAATCAGAGAAACATTAAATTCAATCCAACGTCGCCCTCTCATCATTAGGTCTGGGGCATATAGAACCATCTCTACAGAAGCCCTTCACGTGATAACGGGAATTTTGCCAATGGACCTCAGAGCAACGGAAATTTTCACTAAATTTCAAATAAGAACTTCTAGTAATAAAGTTAAAATAGGAAACAAATGTTACAGCAAAAAAGATTATGAGATGTATTTAGACATGTTCGAACAACATTCTGCCGAATGGTTTATTCATGGTTTTTAAATTAAACTCCCAGATATGGATGGAATACAAATTTTTACAGATGGTTCAAAAAATGAAAAAGTAGGAACTGCAATAGTAGTATACTACTATGGGAAAGAGATCGATAAAAGTCTTGTGAAATTATCGAACCATGCCACAAGTTTCCAGGCAGAAGTGCAAGCTTTAAAGATGGCCATTGAATATTGTGAAAGGGTGGAGAACGGACAGAAGATTTTTTCAGATTCTCTGTCAGTCCTACAAGCCATACAATCATTTCACAATTGTAATAAGGAAATATGGACGATAAAAGGAAAGATAAAAAGTGTAAAAACTAAGAAGTGGATAGAGTTGAATTGGGTTAAGGCCCATATTGGGATATATGGTAATGTAAAGGCGGATCAATATGCAAAGTTGGCGGCACAGAAAGAGGGTGTTGATATGGTTGTCCCTAAATCAAATGGTGTCTTAAAATGGGAATTAAGAGAAGAGATAAACCTGCAATGGTTTGACAGATGGTATATGTCCAAAAACAGAAGAATAATTTTTGATTTTATTCCTAATCCTGAAATAAAAATAAGAAGATATCATCCACTGATAATTGAAATTATATCAGGACATGGGAGATTCCCTGCATATTTCCAAAGATTTTGAAGAATGCAAGAAAATAAATGCATTTGTGGAGGAATCGGTACTGTTTACCACTATTTAAAGGAATGTATTGAAATCTCGGAGTTAAGAAAAAATCTGAAAATTATAAATAAGGACTTAATTACAATAGTGATGGTACCAGGTAATCTTAAAACTCTGAAGGACATGATGTCGAAAATTTTCAGTTTTTTACCAACTATTTGAGAGTTTGTAGATAATAACAGTAATTGACCACTTTGTGATCAATTACCTCGAAGAGAATGTCAATCTGACTAATCGGTCAATGCAAGGATGGACAATGCCACAACAAATCCTGTTGATACTGCTACGTTCAGTGGTGGCGGGATGGTCGGCTGTACGCAAGAAGAAGAAAGAAGCGGTGTAAAGGTGACAGGTTGAAAATTTGTTTTTAAAATAGAGTTAATTTTCTCACATTCAGTTTGGTACACTGAAAAATTTCAATGTATTAGAACTATTGCATTTATTCTATGGAATTAACTATAAATATGCACTAAGTATTAATATAATTTGTCTTAATATGTTAAATATGCTTGTAAAAATTTCACAATATTCACTGAAAATTAGAAAACTGATATAAAATGAAGCATATTATTGCTGTAATGTTAAATTATTTGCAAAATATTATATCGAATCTTTTGCTCATAATATTAATAGAACTTCTCCTTTAATCTTTATTTTAAGAAGTAAAGATTAAAGTATTTTAAGAAGGGATTCGTAATGCATTTAAAGAAAAAATGAATAAACATTATTAAGGGAAAAGAAATAGCGTCTTTGTTTGTAGAAGTGAATGAAAAATTAATTTTATAAATTGAACTGTAAAAGGATTAAATTTTAACTAATATTTTGTGTCTCAGTTATAGTATTCAATATTTACTTCTATTCAGTGCCTGATAATTACAAAGGATTAGAAACTGGTTTGAAAATATAAAAGATTGTAAGTGTGATAATTTACGTGTTGTAACGGGAGAACTGATAAAAGAATAATTATAATTACTTAATGAGTTTCTAAGTATTCTTTTGCAAGAGACATTCTATAGTATAATTAAACAAAATTCTTTTTCAAATAGCCCAATATGGTTTTGCAGACTAGTATAAATGTAGCAAAGTATTTTTCATCGACTGAGAATGAGAACCATTAAAGCTACAGAAACAAATTACAAATAAATTTTTAGGTCAGTAACTATTATATTTATTAAAAATGCTATACAAGGATAGAGATATCCTTAGGGAGCAATGCTACTTAAGGAAGCGTAAGGTAATATGATAAAGAGTAATAAGTATCAAGTAACAGCACAATACTGAGAATTACGTGAAATACTTCATTATCCGAAAAAAGAATACAATAATTACAAGAATATACCTAAAATAATTCAAAATTCCGCCCATTGACACTGACGCAAACTTGACGTCTAAACAACATGAATTGCCTTGCGTTCCGAATGATGTCTGGCATTCCATTTATAGTAAGAGAAATGGTGTAATTTCGTGCCATTAGGAACAGATTATATTCTATTAACATTTCGTAAAAGACTATATTTGAGTTATCTTAGGCAAAAAAAAATCAAGTGATCTGGGGCGGGTATGCGATAGATCTAACGCATTCAATGCATCTACGAATACATAACTCACCTAACTATTCAAGTGCGGAAGTTATGCAACGAAATGGAATCCTATTGGTATTGTGAAGGATTCTGTCAAGGTATTGTGAATTTATCATGTTTAGAAAGCTCGGATGCTGGTCAGAGATCATTTGGGGATTTGGTATGATCCTCATTGGGAAGCTTTCCCGATATAATTTTAAAGCAGCAGGTAGTACATTTGTTATACCATTTGCAAAATGAATATTGACCACTAAAGTGTTCGTAAAACAAGTAATGTTACCGCAGTCAGTCAACATCTATAATGAAGAAACCACACCTGACTATGGAAGAACTCGTATAGCGCCATCTACCCGTTTTTGGCGAGACTACTTATGTATTTGTGATTCGTATCTATAATCGCTTTGTCAGTATAAAATATTGTGCACTGTTCATTTTCTCTATTTTAAGAGAATACGTCTCAAATTAAGAAATTGTGAAAATAATTTTTGGGAACTCATGTTTCATTCAGAGTAAAAAAGATTTTTTCTTTACCAGAAAACGTTTTGAACGTTTAAATAATTCATTATGCCATACAAGTTTATTCTAGATTGATAACAAATTCGAATCGCTTCAGGTTACAAAATTTTAATTCTCTTTTCTTACTATGAGTACAGAGAAATATAGAAGTATATTCCAAAAGAAACAAATTTCTATCGAAAACAAGGTATGCTTGGTATTTCAATTAATTAATTTTCGCAATATAGGTATGTCCTAGAAAAAAATAATTTCGTATAGTATAAAAAAGAATCTGTTTTTTATTTCCTGAAATAAAAATTATGATTTTTTTTTTAGAAATTTACAGATTTTATAAAAATTAATTCGAAAATGTTCTTTAGCAAAGATGATTCCTGTATTTTATACATACTCAATATTTTTATTTAATTTTAAAGAAATCATGTGTAAAAATCTTTCAAATATAAACTCAAATACTCTATATCCTGTTTTAGTTGAAAAAATTTCTTCAATAAGTTTTGCAATGCTCAAAGCTTGTATTTTGCTTTATGTTAAAAGTAATTCCGCAAACAAATGTGAGATTCTAAAATATATTTGCATAAAATCCGCCTTAATCTTTCAAATATAAATGGATTTGTAGAATTAGCTTGTATAATCATATATTGAAATAGCAAAATCTGATGCATTATAAATCATTCCTTTTCACTCCTAAATACAAAACAGTTTTATTAAGTTTGGTTTAAGTAAGAAACTCGTTTAAATTAATTTTATTACTTTTTGTTGATTTTATAGATGTTTATATAAAGTCTATAACCATTCTCATTTGCAAAACTGTTTTTTAAAGATAAGAACAATTTCATACTATAACATGTATAATGGTTCTCTAACTATATGTAGCTTACAGAAGGGATTTAATATATAATTTAAGAGCAATTTATCTCATTACATTATAACACAATTTCTTACGCTACATTATATTACGTTACAGTTACTTTATAACGCTACATTATATTACATTATAATTACTTTCTTCTGCTTGACGCCTCAGATAACATAATAGAAGAGCAAACAGCAATACAATTTTCTAGAACAGTAAGTGTACCAGAACTAATATTACCTAACTATACTATGTGATTTTTTTCCCTTGAAGTAGGTCAATTAACCCTTTATTAATGTGTTCATTTTTCTTGGTGTATGCCATATTTATACCAATATTTTGAATTTAAGCCAGAAATTACTTTGTTGCAGATTTCTGAAAATATAGAAAACGAAGTAATACTTGATATTTTGTTTACAGACTTTCAAACTGAACAAGATTTTTTTTTAATATTCCCACAACTTTATGTATAGTATTAGAGTAAGACACATTATCTGGTTAGGCATGAAAAATAAAGTTCAAATAAAATCATGTAATTATACTAACTTCACACTGGAAGTGTTATTTTTTATCTTTTAAAACTATTTTTCTGCTTTTAATAATAGAATAATAAGACACAGCAGCAGAACTACTAAACTTTAAAGAAATATACAGAATAATCGCATTGCTGCTGTCACATTTCCTCTTATAGAATCGCTTTTATATTTCCTGCTGTCGTTCTAAAACTTTATCATCCATTCAAAGCCATTGATGTATAAATGGAAATCTTATATTTGTTATTTTCTCCTGACAGACGCCCTTTTAAAACAGTAATCTGCTCAACATAGCTTTCTATTTATTTCTGGGACTCGTCAGAATTCAAATGCGATATTCAAACAAACATATATGTAGAAATTTCTACGTTTTAGTTTATTAATGTTCAGCTTACACTACATCATCTATGCTATATTATATATATATATATATATATATATATATATATATAGATAGATAGATAGATAGATAGATAGATAGATATAAACATTCATTTATTTATTATCATCTATCACATGTGACTTAATCTCATCCTACCTTGGCGAGGGAACTTAGGAGGTAGCGTTTAAGCCTGTCAAATTTGATTTCATTCTCAACCATAATATCTGATATTTTTAAACAAAATTATCAATTTATTTTTTCTGAAATTAACGATTCTCTACATGAAATGATACCTTCTTTATATTATATATCGATCATATTGCAAACGTTTCTGATCTTTGAAGCCTAACTTAAAAGGATTTGATGACATTCGTAATTTTTACTGTCAAAGATTTGCAAAGAATCATAAAATATATTTAGCAATCAATAAAACATATTTGTTAGCAGCTTGGAAAAATAAGATAATCGAAATCTTACTTACAATTATGGAACTCAGAATTTATACATTTCAGAATTATTCCTTAAATATTTATCTAGAATTTTGAGGAATGATATAGAATTAGCTAAAAGAAGAATAAAAATTGGTACATCCCTCATGGAATTACTGCCTTAATATTCAACTCATTTTCTGGTGTTTTTTAATTCACTTAGACCTTTGTTTCTGATCTATAATTTTTTTATCAACAAATAAATTATTATTTTGTGTATTAGAGACAGAAATCATATTGTAACAGAAAAAAATGAAAAAAAAATCAACCACTTAGTGTACCTACAAAGCGTTGAAAAAAGTCAGAAAAGGATAACAATTCTTTATCACGAACGAAACAGGCTATGAACTACTAATAAAGTGTACTCAAAATACCGTTTAAATACTGTAAAATAAGCTGTTTAAATACTGTAAACAACCCTAGTAACTCACAAATACCGTATAATATTGTGTGAAATTGATCAATATTCGCAATATTCTTTAATATTGTGGAATATTGATTAATATCATATGACATCATACGATATTGTACAATATTGTGCATCAGGCTAGGCTACCTGGGAACAACACACAAATAAGAGATCGATATTAAACATTTGCAATAGAACAAAGTCCTTAGAGAACTGGCAGAAGATCAATACTCTACAGAGAAGCTAAAATTCAGATATATTTCCATCAATTATCATGATTTTTAGGAAAGTTGACAGGGAAAAAATATTGCTTAACCTTCTTTTAAGGACAGACGATTTTGCATGCCTATTTTAACCATCTTCTTAAATCTTCAAGGAGTATGGATTTAAACATTATAATGTCCAACTTTCAGCCTCATAAATCAAATCTTTCAAACGATCACATTCGATGTTATGAGTTTTTATATATAAACTTTTCATACATATAATTTCCTACATATCTTAAGTTGTGCATTATTATAATTATTTGATATAAAACCGTACATATGTTTGGTGAATTTTTGTTTTGAAATTATTTACGATTGTATGAAATGGGGTAGACAAATACAACTTTTTGTATAATTTCTCAGGCGGAAATACAAAATTCAACGGAAAAGATTCACAAGTGATTTTTTTGAAGCATTTGCAACATTATGAAGATAAATTAAAATGTATAAAATAATTATATTTCATGCATTTAAATCAAGATAAGACTGTTCGAAAAGCGTCTATATAAAACATTTGTTTGAAATATTCAATTTTTATACGCCTAATTTAGTATGTACACATAAAATTAAGAACCTTAAGTTTAATAATAATAAAATGATTTATTGAACAGGAAAATTTGGGTACGCGTTAGAAATTATGATTCTGCTTCGTACTCTTGCTTTAGAAAGATAACTTTATAGTTTTCACATTAAATGGAGATTAATAAATTAGAAAGAAGAATATTCCATTAGATTTCTTATCAATGAAGTCTTTTAGTGCGAAAAAAATCATTTGATTTTTTTCTAGGCAAGATAATAAAAATACTTCTGAAAATCATAAAATCAATATTCATTTCTAATATTTTGAAATCTAAAAAAAATTGTTTAACAGTTTTTATATTTCCATTTTTTTTTTTTATTTTGGAGTGATTTTATTATTTCACTTATGTTGATAGCACCATACAATTTGCTGGCGTATGAATAATATTACCAACAAGTTTGATGTTCCTGATTTACTAATAAACGAATCAATACAGAGTGAGAAACGGAAAACAAATGTTCTTAGATTTCCTATTGCAAATAAATGTTTTATAAAATAACAAGATGAAGTATATTTGAAGATTAATTATTTGTATCAAACAAATGATTAACATATGATAATATGTACAAAGTCCTTTTTTCTTATGTAAATGGAACTATAGATTTAAACAATATTAATTTCAAGGTATTTACTTTTTCTGTAGTAAAAATCAAAATTGGACAATTCATTTAGTAAGATATATGCAGAGATTCTAAGATAACACAATAATTTATAATGACATTTTCTATATCATCATTCGACATGGCAAAAAATATAAAAACCTGCATGTCATACTTTTAGCGGCATAAGAACAATTTCTAAGCATCTAGAAAAGATGCATTGATAATTCATTACTTTGAAATTATTCACAAACGAAATATTTTTATATAACCAAAGTATCTTTTCTCAAATATATTCAGAAACTTTTGTATTCATGCTGGTTGAAAATAATATTTATGTCTGACAAAGAAAAAATAATGACTGCTTTCAATCTAAACGATATGTTGCATGTATTCATACAATATTTTATTTATTTTTTCTCTTTTATGATTCTAATAACAAACTAAAAACTATAAGAACAGTGCTTCAGAATTCAAAGAAGTTTATTCTGATGTTCTTTGTCGAAAAGTATGATAAATAACTGTAAGAAAACTTGAAAATACAAATTTATTCAAGTATTAAAGTTAATGTTTTTGATAACAGAAATAAAATATTAACATCGAATGGATATAAAACTTTTTAATATTAATAACTGCAGGAACATTTTATGACGTGGAAAAAATTATAAATTATCATGAATGAGAAAAAGGATCAATTATATGTTATTTCATGGATAAATATTCCCGATATTTTCCTTTAGACACACCTTGGTCATTCCATTTATTTGTTTGGCAATAAAATATATTACTCTCTTCTCTTCCTTCCGATTATGTGCACTTCTATATAGGAATATTTTTATGGGAATATTGCTGTATATTTCATGGCATTTTCTATTATATAACTGAAAAGCAATTACGAGAATTAAAATACTTTTTTTTTATTTCAAGAATATGCATCTCATTTTATGAAATATTTATATGACATTAGTTTCCTTTATATATAAATAGTAAAATATGGAAGATTAATTGAGAGAAGAAAAAAAAACATAGTCAAATTTCTTCTTGGAGCAAATTGAACTTGCATCGTGCATTATAATGTTGCTCATATTGTTTTAGGCGTCATTTATTATGGAACCAGATGCGACGAGTCAAAAATGAATCCAATCTCGACAAATATGTTCGAAGTTTTAAAAGAAAATTTGAACATTGATTGGGAAATACAAATTATCCTTGATAAATTTGTATTTTTCGACACTCTAAATGATGAGCTTGTAGATTATCTTACTAAAGTAATTTCTTAATCCTTTTATGCAACTACTTCACTTCTTTCTATTTGACAAATAGAATTTCATTATTAGCCCTGCAAATTTATAATTCAGGATACAAATTTCTTTTTCTTTGGAGCTTCTCTTTTATCCGAAAATTCTTGTTTAATGTCATACTGAACGTTATATAAGGAACTCTCTCTCCTAAACCTTTTAATGATGCTCAAATGTAAAAATTAATTTTATAAATTTAAGTCGAAATTCTTCTTATGTTTCTCTAACATTTTCTTTCCTTTTTTTGCACACTTATTTTCAATTGCTCTTTTATAATGTCAGTAGCAATGTTTTTTCTTGGTTTCATCCATAGCATAAGTCTTATAATCAGGAAATACCACGGTAATCAATATTTTGGGGTTCGGATCATTTATCTGTGGTGAAAGGTGCTGTACTTTACAAAACTAAACTTGAGAATCATTACAATTTAATTTTATTGACTAAATTATGCTGCATAGATTGGATTATAATGAAAACCTTTAGATTTTATTTAATCTTGTATAAAAAATATATTGTTCTTGAAAAGTGTTATTTTTTAAGTAGAAAAAAAATCACTGATGCTTTCATAAAATACGCCTGAATGATAAAACATGAAAGGATTCTACTGAAAATAAAGAAGTACTTCTTGAGACATTTCAAGGAGTTCTCTTCAAGGAGGCTGTCCATATTAATATTGGGCTTTACAGATATATAACGATGCATTTATCTGTAAGATCCAACAGTTATCCTGACAAGATGAATATGTAGATATCTTCTCATTTGCTTTTGATACATAATTTCTCACTAATACTAAAGCATTCATAATGTTTTGGTGAACTTGGATCTTTGTTTGTTTAAAGCATATGGTGAATTCGAATAAAATATTTTATAAATGTTTTCATGACGGTATCAGATTAACAGATTTATCAATTTTGATTTCATGTAGATTGTTTATTAAGAAAATGTATTCCCCAAGGTAACCTTGAATATGTGGCTGAGAAATCATAAGGCAATTAAATGATTCTCACTTTTTCCGATAAGTAGTGAAGGTGAGATTGATATGATGATTTCAATAAACGGAATCTGCACTCATCTTCGTTGACACGGCATGTACCTACTGCCAGATGGTTGAGCTTTAGTTTGTGATGCGAATTAGGACTAACTGTTCATCATATAGATGCCATGGCGACTATCATTCATATATATTGTTGGAAAAATAAATTGACTTCATCATATACAGATCATTCAGTTGATCCCAGATGATTCGGCAGAATGAAAGTAATTCCTATGTGGTACTGAGGAGTAGACTAATGCACTCCCTTTTCATGAAACTTCACAAAAGTAAGTACGAATTATAAAGTTCATTGAGTTCTCATTATTGCAGAAGAGTGTTGAACGGTATTTACAAACGTGAAAAAGATATCAAGACAATTGCTATATGTTATTTATACATACGAAAGCAATTATGTATAAAAGAGAAATATATAATTATTTCCGACTCAAAACAATATCTTCTTTTTATCCTCTTTTTAAATGCTGCTTGCGCTTCTATTTAGTGTTGGTAAAAATTCATTTGGAAAATTCTGATGAAATTAATAAATTCCAATGCCATTGGGAACTTTTCGAATACGTGGGAAAGCTAAGTCTGGAGTTGAAGGACTAAAGTCAACCACCTTGTGTAGCATGCCATTCATCTTCCAATCAAACTCATCTTCTGAACAAAAATCAAAATAAAACTTTTCATTCATATCATTTCGACAGAATAAAAGGAAGTCGTTAAAAACTTACGATAGAGATGTGTCTGAAGGTTACATCATATAAAATCTGACAGAAAAAAAAACTGAAACAGAAGAGTCGTTCTATTTTTAAAATATGCTTGTTATTTCAATTATATTTTAAGTGCCTTATAACAAATTATGTCATTTTTATGCTGCCAACATTAATATATTCAAAAGTCTAAAATACTAACCTATAAATAAAAATATATATTGATTGTAACTCACAAAACAAGTTTTATTTTCGTTCAAACACAAACAGATATTAAATAAATAGAATTTTCAGCAAAACGTTTTGGAATTTACATAACACAACTATGATTAGATCTTGAAAAATATAGAATATACTTTTTGATATATATTTAGCAAAAAAAAATTTTTTTAAGGAATTTTAGATCCTGAGTGAAGCGCAAATTATAACAAATTAGTTAAACTTCAGATGAATAACAGTATAACAAATAATAAAGAGGGTACTAGAAAAAGAATATTTGATAAAATTTTTAGTACATCAAAAATTAGTCATTTTAACCTTTACATTTATTAATAAGAAATTATGACAAATAATGTTTTTGAGTTCAATTATCTTTTTTTATTTATATTTGAGATAAAAATAGAACATAACACCCACCAGTGAATTCTGAAAAGGATTCAAATCATCTATGTTTCATAAAACTTTGGTGAGAGTTTCGCATAAATTACCGTTAAGTTTGTTGAATAAATATAAATATGAAGTAAACAAATAGGGTGAGGCTAACTGCTCAAGCACATCTTTCAACACGAAATTAAAATTTAATAAAACCTATCAAAGATTCCTCAGGATGGTCCATCAAGCATAATGTAAACAAACATGCAATATCGCCGTATAGCTCTACGCTGAAAAATTAATTACGTTGTTGACGAAACTTTTGCTGACGTAAAAGAGAAAACTGCCTCAAAATAAACTTTTTATCCATAAAAATTGATAGTTTTTGATATATTAGAGTAAACAGATGCACAAGATTTATTTTGAGACAGTTTAACTGCAATCTTCTAATTTATGAACCCTTCAATTTTTAAGAATTAAAATGGTCTAAAATGAATTATATGAGAATAATAATAATTCAAATTTTTGACAGTTAAAAAAAGGCGGCCCCTTATTTCTTTATCAGAAAGCTTTTCATTTCACAATTATTTTCTTTTCTACAATCGACATATATAATCGACATGGTTATGAAGATAACAAAGGAACCGCCAAATATTCGAACAAGTCTTATATCCAAACAATAATTATATACTTACTTAATCACATTTTGAAAAATAAAATTCTGAAATTATTTAATTTAGATTGTGTTAATATCAATGAAATGTGTTATGTGGAACAGTAGCTAGAGAAAGGCGCAGTGGTGATAAATGCTAATATACGATTGCAGAAGGATTTGAGCTGACTTAAAATCATTACTTCGAAGAACTTCTTTTTGATTGGATCTTAGAGTTCATAAGCTTAAATAATTTTGAATATTAACACATATTTATGAGATACTGTAAGATTGTTAATAATTCATGCATAGATAATACTTGTAAAATACACAATGGAAGTTTATTTTTAATTTCTTCTTATGATACGGAAAACAAAATCACAGAAAAATGCGTTTATCTGCTTTTAATGTTATGTCAATTCTTTTCTTTCTCATAATTTCAACAGGCACATTGGTATAACTTATCTAAACAAAGACGTCACAGAATACTACTGAATTTTTGTGAAAAAATTACATTAATAAAAATCAGCTTCTAATAATAATACATGGATTCACAAAAAGATATCCGGAGAATGGTATTTTTAAGCAACAATGCATATACTACTATATTGTCTCCTTATTATGCTGCATTAATTCAAGACATCGCATCTCATAAACATAAGTAGCAGACATTCGGAAGTCAGTGTTTGGAAGCTACAATACATACCGTATTGCATTGTCTCCTTACCATGCTGCCCTAATTCAAAACATCAATTCTCACACACATAAGTAACAGATATCCGGAGGTCGGAATAATGCATGCTCTACTGTACTGTCGCCTTATCATTCTGTATTAATTCAAGACATCGCTTCTCACACATCACTAAATTAAATTAAACCAATGAAATTAGAAAAAGACGCTTACGGGTGGTTTTGTGAAAATAAAATTTAAACACATAATTTCTCATATGATCATGCTTGGTAACTTTCTCATATGAAATATGATTATTTATATGTTATTCGTCATTATGGATATGTATATTTCTAATAATGAAATTTATAATATACATTGATTTAAAATTCTCAAAAGAAAAGATGAACGCCATTATGCCAGAATTAAACTGAATTTTCATCTGGTAGATGGTTTGTATGCAGTTTTTCATAACAGTTTCATTTTAAGGACATAAATTTAAGCATTTTTATACATGCACTTGTACTCTAAAAATCGGATTAAATCCTGATATGATAGGATCTATCGATTATATTTGCAAACGAATTCTAAAACTTATTGTATAAACCTTAATTTACCTTACCGGTATGCGCTTCATTATCGTGTAAATATATTCCACGTGATTTAATCATATTCTGCAATAGGTATTGACTAGTCATTAGTTATATATTTAAGACGTGTAACTACTTTAGATATGAATTTTTTAGAAACATTGAAAAATAGTTATATTTTTGAAAATTTAGATAAAAAAATGATTGCAAAAAAAATCTATGAAACTAAAATATACCAGATGGCAAAGTGTGTGTTTGAAAAATGGAAAAAAAAAAGGCTTTGTTCGTTAGGAAGAGGTATAAAACAAAAATCTGCTAATTTAGAAATTTATCAATTCATTAGCTTAAAACTTTGAAAATAACTTACAATACATAGTATCAAGTTCCTAAACTAAAAAAAATATTTATTTTCATCCAGTTTTAAATATTGGAGTTCGACTAAAAAATAACACGAAATTTTCAACTTCTTTTTTCACATTGTGAAGACTTAAAACCACTACATAATATTTGTAAATGAATAGATTACTTATTCTCTAGTTCAGAAAGTATAGAACATACCAAGAAAGTACTATAACATATTTGAATAAAAAATATTCATTAGGTTTTAATTTATGAATGTTCATGTAGGAAAATTCAATGAAAGATTGGAATTTAAGAAAATTGCATCTAAAAATTTAAAATAGCAAAATAAAATAAAAAAAATGTATAATTTCCCTAACCGTAGACTTGGAAACCAATTTATAATAGTTTTATGAAGCAACATGTTCGAACATTAAGAATTTAAATAAAAACATTTAAAATTTCGCAAATTATCGAATTTTTAACGTAGTCACTTACCTACATATTTGCATTCCATAACTCATTTTTAATTACTTCAAAAATCTTCAAACATTTTTGACAATACATATCTATGCTTAAATGATTAAGTTCTGTAAATATTTTTAAACTTTCTATTTGGCTATGATTTATTTTTAAATTTCCAAATTACTCAATTTTGCTTACAAATTTATTTTCTTTAGAAGATATCTATACCTATCTCTCTCTATTATAAATAAGACAAGCATAAGTAGCAGAAAAGTTATCGATATAACCTTCGGAAGAAAACAATATCATCGTATCTCTGAATTTCATCGTCAGACATGATCACAAAATCTTATATCTAAGCAACGAATGCAAGGCATTTGTCACGATCCGATACCATTTCCCTTACTCATTTCCCTTCCAATAATACAAAGCAGGGTGTTGAGCATTCTTATCCCATTATTGCTTTGTCTTAGAAGATATCACCCGCAGCTAGGTTGTCAGGCCGACCAAGATGGACAGCATACTCATTGGGGTCAACGATAGAATCTCCGCATAAAAAGAAAATCTCGAACTCTCCCTCGCTAAGGGTGCGGAGAACGGGGGCAATCAATGTAACCGAAGTAATGGATACCGGCTATTTATCGGGATGCAGCCGCCGTTTTTATCATTCGTCTTTTCTTTGAAGTCCTTGCTAATGGTCGGTTATGTGGTTGCAAGGAACTTTAATCCTTGTTAACCGGATCCTGAAAGAGACAGTTCTCTTCTTTTATTATAGACTCCAAGCGGATTCTTAGTAGTGTCATATGAATTTATTGTAATATGAGAGATGTGTAATAAACATCAAAGCATTTCTTTCTGTACTTTTCCATGAATTCTGTGGTGGGATTACTAAATGTTTAAAGAAACAAGAGTATTCTTCTCAACAATGTAAAACTTTTAGGATAAGTATTAATGATATTTATATCAATAAAAGAGAGGAAAATAAATTATTTACATGTTTACAGATAATTTTATTCTTTTTTAATCATTTTGGATAAGAATTATTTTAATTGCAGTTATTCATTTCAATAAAAGTACTATTTTCGATACTGATGCATATTTTGTATTATGTTATCATCGTTTTTATTTATATCAAGGAAACTTTTAATAAAAATACTTTGTATTTAAATATTTTTAGTTCAAAATGTATTTAGTGAATAACAAAATTAACAGGTCCAAAATATAAAATAAAAAAAATGGTTTTGGTTTCTTTTGATGTATAACTAATATATATATATTATTAAAATTAATTAACAACTTGAATATACTTTTGAATTAAATGTATCAGATTACACTATAGGAAATAAATTTATATTGCTTTAAAAATATAATTCTTTTTCATTGATGAATCAAACTCTAAACTTTATCCGGATGGATCCTAGACAACTGCAAAATAGCTTTGGTCAAATGAGTCATGGTTTCAGTTGATAAGAGTTGATGGTAGGATTCGAGTTTGGTGCAGATTCTACGGAGCTATGGGCCCAAATGGTCAACAAGGCACTGAGCAAGCAAGTGGTGGCTCCATAATGTTGTGGACGGTTTTTACATGGAGCGGGCTGGACCCTCTAGTCCAGATGAACCAATCATTGGCTCAAAAGGGTTATGTTCAGATATTTGGAAACCATTTGCAGCCATTAATGGAATTCTCCTGCCCAAACACCATGAATTTTAAGGATGATAATGAGCTATACCAACGGGACACATTTGTTGTGATTAGTTTGAAGAATAGCATAGATATTTTCAGTGAATGATCTGGCCATCTAGATCGCTTGGCATGAATCCTATTCAATATTTACGGGGCATAATCGAAAGATCAGTTCGAACGCAAAATCCTGCAAGGCAGCAATTTTACAGTTTTGGACGTCTATGGAGAGAGACATCATGGATCGTATTTCTGCAAGAGAAATCCAACGATTTGTTGAGTCCATGCTATGTCGAGTTACCTTTACACCAGAAGGAAAAGGATGAAAACTGAATTCGAAGTTTAAATTTGTTATCATTTGTTTGCTTGAACGTGCGTTTCGTCAAACTTGGATATGTTAGTCGTATTATTTCAAAAAAAAATTTGAAGTAAAGATTCAAATTTCCTCTACCTACCCACTTTTTCTTCAATGAAGACCATATAAAAATACTCAGAATTGACGGAGAAACAATTTAATATAAAGCTCTTACTCAATCGTTACAGAATGAAAATTATTTATAACCAATTTTGAAGACACCAAACTTGATTTTTTTTTAAATGCAAATGAAGATCCGAGATTGTTATCGGATATTTCCTGTTGTATAACATATACATAATGAATTATAGAAATTTGGTTTCAATTTATATTATATATATTTCAAAGTGATTTTTCTTTTTTAGTTCATAGTCTAAATCATATCTTAACATTGCACGATCCATGTTAAAGGATTTTTAAGAAAAGTAACTTTTTAATTTAAAACTATCAGATTTATAATTTCTTACTTAAGTCTAAAAATTGATGGTTCATATTCGGGATAAGATATACGACCATGCAATGGATGATCAGTCCAAAAACATTTCCACTATTTGTACCAATTAAGATATCTATGCGTTTGTGTTTGAATTCTGCAGGATTGAGTCATTGGTTTAAAGTTACGAAATTTGACAGATTTTTAACAGAGGAACATTCTTTTAAAATTTCAATTAATTAAAAACTCAATGACATTTTGAAGATTTTTACTTTAATTTCCTAAATTTTTAGAAAATAAAAAATTTATTCCAGAAGGTTAATTTTTTTCTTTGTAAATGTGTTGATAAATTTGTAAAACCGATGAATAAATAAGTGTACAACACCTATGCATAACGGACAGAGGTACATTGTTTATTGTTGCAATTCCCAAATAACAATAAAAAACTTAAATATATAATCGACCAATATGAAAATTTCTCTTTAGTGCAAAGATTTTTTTACTCACTTTTTAGCATTTTCTTTATTGCATAAAATAGAAGACCGGGTGTTGCATTTCATGACGACAGAAATTATATAACACTTCTTCGAAAAATGAAGATTAATGTACTTTCATATAATGACCAGCATTTTTGAAGAGATACTATATTTTTTAATTATCAAAAATAAAGGATTAAATGTTTTTTTTCTTATACACAAAGTATACGTTATCTTACATATACACAGTATACATTTCTTCTGTACAAAGTATTAACACTAGTTAAAAAAACAGACTTTAGTTGCTTAAATTCAGATGGTTGTACGGTTTTTTTAGTGAAACTGGGCATGCATCGATTTGTTGCACTTTTACACATTTACAGCAACAATCAAACCAGAAAGGAATGTTACAATACAAAAATTACCTAGAACGCAGTGATTCAAACAATTTAAAATTCACGTCATTTTTTGCAGAAATTGACATTTTGTATGGTGAATAATGCTCAAAAAATATAATAACAACACATTACACATAAGCATTAAACTATGAACACTTTACTTTGTACACGCATGTCATTTTGTATATACACTTTATTTTAACTCATTGTATAAACATAAAAATTCATATTCATCATAAAATCATATTATTTAAACTATTTTAAAACTTACCTTATTAAAGAAATGTGAGAATACACTTATGGAGAAATATTATTAACTGCAATAATGTATTTTCTACTTAGCTGCTACATTAATCTAATTTTGCGTAATTTTATCTTTAATCTTCCTATTGACCATTTTTGTGTGATGAAGTTGGTTAGATGAAGTTAAAGACATTTCCCGTTTAAAACTTTTAAACGGGAAATGGCTCCACGAAGAGAAATTAGTATTGAAGCAAGGAAATTCGTATTTCAAAAACATGCGCGCCCAGAAAATTATTAAAAAATTTAAAAGTCACGGATCTGTTGAAAATAAAAGGGGGAGACGAAGGAAAGGTATTCTGAGTGATGTCATAAAAAGAAAATTTTTTTTGATAGAAATGAAGATTAATCCGAAAGTAAGTGCAGTCCATCTTACTACCGAAACACCTCAAATCATTGGTAGAAGTGTAAGTACTGGAACTGTGCGAAGTTTGATTTCAAGCTGTATAGGTGAAATTGCTAGAAAGAAATCGCTTTGATGAGCTGGCAAAATTAGAAAGAAAAGGTTTTTAAGTTCGCAAAACTCCTCAACTGAAGACCAATAACTTTTGAAAGAAAGTTATATTGGTTAATGAAAGTAAATTCAACATTTTCGGCATTGACGGTCGTCGAACCATACAGCATTAGATCCAAAAGAAATTGCATCCTTCAAAAACATGGTTGTACTCTGTCGTGGTTTGGGATTGTATATCTAGGAAGTTTCGTTTCTATAGATGGCATTTTGATCCTTACAGTTTATTTGGATCTGCTACAATACAATCTAAAACAAAATTGCTAGAAATTTGGTTGTTTATAGAAATTCATATTCTATTACAGCGATCCGAAACACACGGCATGCAATGTCCAGACGTGATGTATTTTTTATTATAAACAGTAGTTACACACACATCCATGTTCCAGCCAGAATTTAATATCAGATAAAATATGTGGATTACACTCAAAACATTGGTCCCAAAATATTAAAAATAAGATCCGTTTAAAACTAGTGTTGCAAAAAGAATGTAATAAAATATTTTCAGATACCGCAAAATTCTTGGTCGAATGGTGCCGTGATTCTGGGAGGAGATAATAAAAGTCAAAGAGCGTGCAAAAAATATTAACACTTTTCTTGTAAGCGAGATATCGCAAAAATTTCATTGATGTATTCTCTATTTTTTGAAGTAAGAAATGTGCTTCTGTTAATTTAAAATGCTTCTAAAACTCTTCATTTAAAAAGTTTTTAATTAATTATTTTTTTTATTTAAAATCATTTTTTATGTATAAAAATATTTTTGAATTTCTTCGTAATGCGTTATTTATTCTGAAAATTGGAATTATCAAGTAAAAGTAAGATGCATTTCAATTGTCTGTGCCACTGTATGTCTTAAGTATTCATTCAACGTTCATTTGAATAAAAATTCTCAAAACACAGTATGCCATCTAATTATTTAGCAAAGAAAATAAACCAGTTAATGGGTTAGATGAGAAGAACTAAAGATAAAATAATACAAGAAACATCCTTGACATATTTCCATTTGATTGATTTCGGGGCACTAAGCATAAATAAACACTCATGAATTATACTTACAAGAATTTTTTGATATAGTTTTTGACTTCATTATATGATTTAAGATTAGCCTTGAACTAAGCAGCATTCAAAAACGAGAATTTAATATCTAATCTAGAAAATCGTTTCTCATCACACAATCAACTCCGGGAAATTCCGGTAGAATATGAATAACCAAAACAAATAAAAAAAATCGTTGCCAGATATTTATATGCCGCTCTATAAACTACAAAAAAAATCAAATTAGTTGACACGTGAACATATTTATCTAAAATAAACTCATACCGTAAGCACGAACTATTAAAGGGAACACAAAATTTTGGATCTTATTTTTTAACAATGATTCAATTCAAAATCAAATCCTCCACCACCATGATTCACTTATGAGATTGATGATTTTTTTTTCTTGATCCTTGGTTCAAATGGAAACTATGAATTTTGGCTGACCTATTCCTGGATAAGTTTGAACCATTCAATCCATTCTCCAATATACCATTTCAATTTGGAAGCTAGTTCTTTGAGAATACCATTTGGATTAGCTGTGTAAATTCTGTCTATGGGTCTTTATTTTCCAAACACTTGCTAAGTTTGTCGTATTAGTCTCCAAATTTTGCGAATAAACTGAGATTTGTGGATGGTACGCTTCAGTAAATTTGATATGAGGTACTCCGCAATTAAAAAGTGTCTACGAAAAAGGAATTTAGGAATTTAGACAGGTTTCAGTCTGATATAAGAAGGTATTTAACTCTTCAAACTTAAGGATACAAATTTTACATGACTTGGACACCTGACTTTTAATAAATTTAAATATAGCCTACCGTAATCTTAAAGTAATGATTATACGGATGCATAAAATGACAATTAATGAAGGAATTTAAGAATTTTTTTTTCAGAATGAATATTTAGGTGAAGTTGTGTCAAAAAGATAATAACACCTTTAAGATTTTTTTATCATCCATTTGCGCATTTATAAAAAAATATATTTCTGTCTGATTAAGGAAAAAAATCCATTATGAATCCGTGTCGAAATGTTGCCTATGATTATTGGTGATTAATTTGGCAATTTCATGAATATTTTGAAATTGGGATATTATGGTTTTTATCTCGGTTAAATAATATCTGAATCATTGTTCTCCACCTCGCATTAGTCCTTGATCTTTTAAGAAAAAAAAATTAAAGGTGGATATTTTCAATCAGTCGCTAAAAGCCAATATTTCTTAAGTAATTTCAATTGTATAGAAAATGTATTACTTTGAATCAATTTAAGAATACTATAATATATCAACTGTTCATAAATTTCTCTCATGTTTTTTTAGAATGGTTAAAATTAAGGATAAATAAAAAGTAGAACACCAGCATTCTGCAAAGTTAAAAAAAAAAAAAAAACCTTTAGATTTTGTACTTTAACATGGCTTGTAATTACTAAAGCATTATATAAATTGACGCTGAAAAGGATTGATAAAATAATTTTATCCCCCATTTCGAGCCATTTAAGTATCATAACCACTCAAAACAGTCCCCTACAGCTTGAGTTTTGGTTTGGTTTAGTTATATTAACGTCCCTTTTGAAGCAACACTTGGGCTATTTTGGGACGGGCCTCGTAATTTTGAACCGCGGTCAGATGACGAGGGCGACACCTGAGCTGGCACCCCCCTCTCCACACCACACCAGCGGGAGGACGTTCGGTCAGGACAGATTTAACGTGCAACAGATCCCTTTACACGACGGTTCTTCGGTGGAATCGGGTCTCGAACCTGAAACCTTAAGGTTCCGAAGCCGATACCTAACCACCAGGCCACCGCGGCCTGCTACCTCTTGAGAGCGAATAGTTTAGTTCAGTACTTGTAACGTCCCCTTTCAAAGCTGCGTTTTAACTACTTTGGGCTGAACATCGTAATTTTGAACCCCTATCAAATAAAAGGTCTGTATTTGATGCAACAAACCCTTCTTCGAACTTCTATACCTCCCCAGAGGGAGGACATTTAGCCTCTACACAATTAACGTGCACCGTTTACACAACGTTTTTGTGGAAGTGGGTCTCGAACTTGGAACCTTACAATACCGCAACCGAGAACTTTGTCATCATACTACTGTGCCTCTTGAGAGCATCTGAGTGAGAGTGTAAGTGAACATTTTGGCATGCCCCTGAAGGCATACTATGCAGGATTATATGAACAGCTTATAAACGTCCAAACAGCTTGTGAATTTGAATTGATTTAATTATTCCTAATGATCATTATTTTCTGTTGTGGAAGGAAATTAAATCCAATTTATAACAATCTAAAAATCTTCCACAAATAGTTTTGCTTCAAAATAACGAACAAGGTATGCTTAATTCAACACAAATGAATAAATAAAAATGTAGCCTAAAGCTCAATTCTGCGTAAAGTAAAATTTTTGAGGAATTAATATTGGTTTTTAATGCAGCGGAATTTCGGAAATTAGGCCGTGATGAGAAAGGGCATGCTAGTAAATAACTGCCACATTTGCTTTCTCTAATCCATCCTAAATATCTAACTTCCAGTATGTGAAATTGATATCAATTGTGTACAACTGATTTCATTTATTGAGAACTGAATTGTTTCTTTTATCCGAAACTGAATTTAGAATAGGATCAACTAGATTTTCTCTTTCTAAAGCGATTGCATCATACATTTTAATATGATTGTTGTAGGGGGCGATAAAAATCTAAAAGAATAAATAAATGAGAGCCATCTGAAGTAGTAATTATCGCCTTGAGTGCATGAAATTTGAAGTAATATGAATTATTAAAATATTTTCCGAAGAATCCCAAATTAAGGCAGGGATTTATTGAAATTATTCTTCGGCAAGATTACACTTTGAGGATTAGATTTAAATTCCTCTGAAAGATTCATTAGAATTGATGGAATATTGGAAGTCAACTTTCTGAGTGTGAAATCATCGTTCTTTAAAATACTATTTAAGCCATCAATCAACAGCTAACTTAGAAAACTGAATGCCTTGGCTAAAGGAATTAAATATAGCAACATCGCCAACATAGAAATTTTCCATGATTATGTGAGCTGCAATAGGGAAATCCAACGCAAAATTTCTAAACAGCACATGCAATGTTCTTATACTTATTACTAATTATATCTGCAACTATTTTATTAAACTTGTTCGTGGTCTATTTATGGATTTATATAAACCTTCAACATTTTACTATAAATTTTCCCACTCTTTAAGCAGCAGTTAATTATATTAGCAAATTATTATAGTGCAAAAGAACGCTTTGTTTGACTTCAGTTTTTTTTTTTCAAAATTGAAACTATAATAAAAATTCATTATTGAAACACAAACGATAAACTCTTAAAATGCCCAAAATTCTGGCCCTGGATGGACTAAAAAACACTGCAGTTTTTTAACACTAATTAAAAACAGCAACTATTAAAATTAATATATAATTTTAATAAATGGTAAATATGGTAACAAAAAAATGCGACAGAAATTACAATTTACAATGATTTATTTGAATTGCATTAATTTTTGATCATAAAGGAGAAAGAATCCACACATTGAACAATGCAATGATTTCTTGGTATAATATCAGACCACAAGCAAATAATACATGATTTAAGGATTACAGATATACGAGCATGAATAAAACATTACAAAATCAAAGTTATATTGCAGAATTCTATGATTGTTGAACAGATATTCGATAAATAGATCAGATTTAATAATTCAGATTAAATAGTAATTAGCAGATTTACTTCCAAAATAAGGCACTGCGTTCATTCTAATAGTAAATTACTTTTACTAAGTTAACTTTCGAAATTAACTATTGGAAAGATTCACAATCCTCTATAAATATATTATCCAAACTATAAAAGACGGATAGTGGCTCTGGATCTCTAGTTTCTAAGGTGATGTTGAAGGAAAAGAAGTCTAATGATGTGAGGGTTTGCCGTTCTGTAATTATGGCCCGAGCTCTACTCCATTATTTTTGGTTTATGTAAACATATTTCTGATATTTGAATTTGTAACTCTTCTCTTTAAATTAATTTATTTAAATAAATTAATTAACCTATGCTGCTCTGGGTTTTATTTCGCAAATGAAGGGCAATAGATATTTAAATAACATTGTTGAAGAAAATTTGTCCTATGAATGCACTATGAGAAGTCCAATAGACCTAATAGCTTTATTTTACGCTTAAGGTGGGTTTACATTCAGTCAGTTATAAACCATCCTGTATGAACAAGCATGCGCTGAAGCTGTACGTTAGCAAGTACTTGTCCCGTCGAAACCAGAACTTGCTATTTTCCGCTCTTTTAGCACATGCGCAATCTTCCTTCTGCGCATGTGTGACTTACTGGAACCATATAACTGGTTCAGTATAAACCCTCCATTAATGTAAGTAGCCAAACACAACCAAAAAGAATACACGAATAACACTGAAAGCAAACAATAGAAAAGAAGAATCAAATCACTATAAAACAACCAATACAGCACATAGAACTCAAAATGAAGGTACTGAAGATTAACCAAAAGAAGATACGAAGAGCCCTCATTTTACTCGAATCGAATCATGTCTAAAATTCCAGTGATAGAACATCGATTGTTTTACAAAAACACTGGAACTTAAGTCCTGCTCGAGCTATCAGCAAGATTCTCGATTGTTGTAAGTCCTTCATTTTCGTTACCAAAGTCGTCACCACGTCATAAATGGTGGCCAAGTTTGTTTCTAAGACTTGGTGCATTGGTCCGATATCCATTCACCAACTGTGAGAGCTATCTGTAAAACTGTCTTTCTTATTAGGAATAACCGTGTAGAGAAGCAATATTACAAATCCATTACAATATATAGGAAATGAGTTCGAATCCACTTCTCGTGCCGGGACGTTTAATGAATATTTAAAACTGGTGAGAATATATTTCGGATGCTAATCATACACGAAAAAAAAATTCCCAGGATTAGGATATGGATTTGGAGGAAAACCGTTAAAAGCTATTCGCATCTTATAGAGTTCTTGATGAAAAGAAAAGAAAAACAGCTTTCTATATTGCCGGATCAAATGTAGTTCGATGTTTTTGAAAAGCATGCTGCAATCTCGATTCTTCAAAACAAAGATTAATTTTTTTTTACTTGTAAATTGTTTTCCGTCTCCATATATTTATTATGTAATTGTTTCCTTAGTATTGGAAATACAGGAACTTTATAAATCATTTGAATTTTTTTTATTATGTAAACTATAATTTTATGCAATGCTAGTTTTATAATATTAATCTGCAACATATAATCAGCTTTACCGAATTAACCAACCGAGATTCTTGACCAAAAATTTTGCATTTAAAATAATGGCCTATAAATTATTAAATCTTTATAATAAGGTATTTAAAAATTTTCCTTTAACTTCTGTCTATCCTGTCTATTATAGCAATTTTAGTCTAAACATTATATAAAATATTGATAATCGAACAACATTTTCCCGTTATAAGGAAACAATAACATCTTCAGTTGAATTATTGACGCAATTGAAAAAGGGAAAATAAAAGCATTTCATAGAGCTTGAGCTAAATTATATAATAAAATCTCAAAGAAAAGACCTCAACCTTTAATATAAAATGGGGCTTGTGCACTATTAATCATGCACTTCTATGCTGTATAAGGACTTTATGTAGATACTCTGTAAGCCCTGATGTATTGATCAAGGCATTATCTTAACTATTTTCGATTCATTAAGTGAATCCACAAAGGAAACTTCGTCGAGGTTACAGCCGAATAGATTCTTGATTTATTTTGTATCGGAATCAAGATCATAAATATAACATTTTTACATCCATGTGATAAAATTTATTAGATGAGAAATTAAATGTTATTAATGGATTCAGGTTTCATATTTGAGTAAGATAATTAATTATTGTTTTATGGTACGATATACATGACATATTGCGCCAAGAAATGCACGCTTTTACTTTGAATTTAAAACAAAACTTCAGTGTATTAGAATGTTACTTTTTTATGATAGTGAGTCAAAAATTGATTTCACGTTATTTGAAAAAGCAATTTGAACGCAGTAAAAATAATGTCAGAATTACTATAGAAAAAAAAGAGAGTTATTTAAAAAAATCATCAAAAGCTATAATAACATATTGTAAATAATAAAAGAATGATTTTACTTCAAGATATTTCATGATAGTGTAAAAGAAATATTTTCTTTGAACTCGGAAAAAATTTAGAATATCAGTTGTGAAACATAAAGAACATTTAAAAAACCTTATAAAAATTATAAATACGTCATATTAATAAAAATTAATCCTACTTACGTAGAAATATAATACACATAACTATATTACCTAATTATATCTGATCTGTATATGTATAAAAAAGGTTATTCATTAATAAAATATAAATAATATCTAATTTAAATGAATTTAGGTTACTGATATATTAATTTTCTATATCCATCAAATTGTACTTTTATCTACAAGTTTAAAATATGAAAGATATGTATTTAGATTAAATATTTATTAAAAAAATAATAATAAATATGCCATTTTATGATTATGAGAAAGAGTAACCTTTATTTTCTTGAATCATTTTAAAATAATAATTAATATTAACTGAATTCTTACATAAATTCATTTAAGAAAATGATATTTATTTTATTTAAACGGGCAGAGAAATTAAGTTATTCTCCATTCCTTTCACTGCTTTAAGTATGGTATAAATCATTATATTAAGATTTATACATCCTGCTGAAAGTAATCATTGTCTTCTTCTACGCTTTACTTTATGAATCCCATCCTTCCTTTCTGCAGTACTTGTAACCTCATAAAAACAGAAAAAAAGAGAATAATCTATCTTGACTTTTTATTACCATTCTTTCATACTTCTCAATACTTTTATTATAATACAACTCATAGTCCCATTAACAGAACTTTGAAAAGGGGAAGAGTGTATCTCTTTTAGGACGCGGTTAAGAAGAACGCAGCTCCCAGCAACACAGAACTGACCATTAGTAAGGGCTAAGGAGAAAAAAAGAATTATAAAATTGTCGGTTGTGATCCAATAAACAGCCGATCTCTGTACTTAAATTGCCCCTTGGAAAAAGAAACTCGATATATCGCTTTTTATGCATGGATTCTGTATGTGAACCCAATGATTTTCTATCTGACTTAATTGGTGTGACAAGCTAGTTACGGATGGTATGCCCTGATGCAAAAATAATTAGATAAAAATGCCGTTTCCCTGACTACATGTTATTGTGTTGAAGGAGGAAAAAAGAAGACACAAAGTCAAAGCATTGCAAATGGATAGTATTTGTTACTTAGAAGATTCAATAGTTGTGTCTGAGGAAAGAAATATGAAAAACAATTCTGTCATCAGAATGAATTTTCATATAATTCTCTTCTAAAGAATATATATTAAATGGTTCTAATTCTTTAGCGTATTTCCATAAGTATTGCATTTATATAAGAAGACCTATGTTTTTATACAATAATATTATGAATGAAGCAATAGAATTGTCAATGATAGATAAATTCCTATCATGGAAATTGAATGGTATTTTTATGGTTCTATCAGATAGAAATGTGGGAAACAGTAATATTGCTTTCTTCTCAAGATACATATAGCATTATTAAAAATAATTTTTGAAGCAGCACATTACCAATGACATAAAAAATTAAATCAGGCCAAATCAATAGTATTTGTTGCTTAGAAAAGACTTTACGGTTATGTCTGATAGAACTGTGAAAACTGTGATATTGCTTTCTTTGGAAGATATATATAGCAATATAAAAACAAAACTTTGAAGTAACAAAGTTTTCAATGAAATAAAAAGCTGAAAATTCTATAGTTAGTTCAACAATGTCATAAAGTAAGTATATAAGTAAGTATAAGTTTCAAATAGGTTACCTCAGCATCCTATGAAGCAGAATCCAATTACTACAAAATCTTAATGTATATTATGAGCAATTAAAACATGAGAATAATTTATGTAAATTAATCAGATTTCGTTATGAACAGACGATATTTTGGAAAATAGAAGCTTAATCTTATTTGCAATAATTAGTAATAACTGAATTACTATATGATGATGAGAACGCATTTGTGGGTAATTGAAGAATTTTGACCCCCCAATAAATAAGTGAACTAATCAGAAGTGTATTTTTTATTTGCAGATATCAAAAAATACCATGCAAATATTCATAAAATTAATTATTCTCGGATGAATGTTCAATTAGATTTTGAGTAGAATCTAGATTTGATTATCCACGATTTCAAATAAACTGATACATCCATAATGTTACTGATACTAACTAGTGAGTGTTCTAATTTTTCTTTGACCCTTTCCTATTAGTGAGGCTGTGTGTATTAAGTTTGCAAGAAATAATATTTATTTTTATATTTGTTTTATTTGTCGTTATTAATTTGATATTAAATATTCAGAACAAAAATCATTTATTATTTTCTTTTGTTTAGTAATATGTGAATAAAATCCATTACATTTAAGAAATAGAAATATGCTGTCTTTAGTGAAATGTGATGGCACAGTTACAAAAATACATATTTAAATGGTCCCTTAGTATAGGAAAATCATTTAGTAAAATGTTTATCTTATATTTACATAAGCAAATGCAAAGTTTTATGCTTTTATGAAAAAGTGCTTCTATCTATAAACTGTGAAGATATATTAAAAGTTAAATTTATTGATTTAGACCACTTTCTCATATCCCAGACTGGCATTATCCCGTTGCGCATTTCAGGGATAACATATATATCTCGAAAATTTATTAAAAGGGTGGAATCAGAAAATAAAAACGGGTTTATTAGCTCTTATTGAATTTTATAAAATTGGCCGCATTTAGCGATTCTCTCTACATTTTATTAGCCAATTTCATTGATCTTTTAGGTTGCTAATGATTAAATATCAAACGCTTTTAAAAAAACCATATTTGTATTTGATAAACCGGTAAAACGCGTATTTTATTGAATCAGTTTAATGAATGTTTTTGTGCCACTTTAGTTATCACCTTATATACATAGATGGCTTATATTTGATTGTAATTATTCTAAAATAAGTGATCATAACGATTTCTATGCCACACACGTTAATGTTCCTTTCTTATAGAAAGTCAAATTATGCCCAACTGAAATGTTTACGAAGCTTTTTATAAATCAACATCGTGGATACCTATCCAAAATTATATTCTTCTAACATACTTACTTATACGTTCAGATATATTCAGATTACAGTCTATATAAATTATCAGCATTTAAAAATGTTCCTTATAATGAAACACTCTTCGGAAAGACTCCATATACACAATTTTATATAGGATTTTTTTATTTTTCTGTTCTCAATTTTACTGCTTTTCTGAAGGTATCTTAAATGCTCAAATCCTTGATAGATAAATCAAATGTATGAAAGTATAAGACATATTTTCATTGCATATAAGCTAACATATCAATTTAATGTCTCAGTTTGATATAATTATCATCTAAATTTATCAAAAAAAGTTAAGATTGGAATTAAAAAAGGAGTATTAAAATAAAAATGAATTATTATAGTTAATCGGGATAAAGAAGTATTTAAGACTTGCAAGAAATTCTTAATATGACAAAAAAATAATTCAATTTATTAACAGGAAAATGAATACAATGCTCATTATGTACTCATTTCTTCGACATTTACATTACTTATAAAATCAAAAGCTCTCTTTCTTATCATCAATTTCATCTATAGAATTTCAGACGATGGCTTTTATAGGATTCTTAAAATTTCCCAACTTATCAATACCAACAAAACGGATTTTGATTTAGCCAGATTGGGTACTCTTCACACCCACACAGAACATCGTGCACCAAAGAACTCCTCACTTTCGGATATCATGGTATGTTGTCTCCTCCTTTGGAGGTTCTAAAAGCAATGGAGTATACTCAATGCGCTAACAATGGACTGTAGAATGTCGCACTTAAACATGCATTATCAGGTATAACGATCTCATATAAGGAGATTAAAAATATCTTTCAGATAACCTTGTCGGTAAGTTTTAGGTATTAAGATTGTGGGAGGATATTCATTGGTATATTAAAAGGTCATTTTTGCAGACTGACAATATTTTAACCAGAATGCTCTTCAGAAACTACAATTTTTCGAAGAGCCTCAAACGTTATCTGTCCTCATTCTTTATTATGTATATTCCTACCTCTTCACTGTTTCTTCTAAACTTTACATTAAATGGCTCAAAGTCTTTATTAAAAATCAGCTTTCAATCTTGAAATGTAATATATGTGCATATCGCACGCCGAATTTCTGTTGAAAATATCAGCTTTTAATTTGATAGAAAGGAATAAACATTATTATCTTCATCGCGTCTTCATCATCATTATCTTCCAATAAATCTCATATTTCAGCAAGACAAATTCTATTACAAATATCATATAATTTCCCAGCCAGTTTAGATGAACACCTGGGAGTCCAACTGAAAAATCAACATATATTTTATAGTTTTTGACAAAGTGTGAATAATAAGTGACAAAATGATTGAAATAAACCCTAGCGATAAAAAATAATTTATAAGGAATTTTCTTATTTATGATGATTTCTGACGCAATGTTTCAATGTCAGAATGGCTATAATTATTTTCCAAATAGACTGAACTGGAGAACATAAAATATTTAGTAAATAATAAAGACAACAAACATAAAATATTTAGTAAATAATAAAAACAACAAACATAAAATATTTAGTAATTGATAAAGACTACAAACATAAAATATTTAGTAAATGATGAAGACAACAAACATACAATATTTAGTAAATGATAAAGACAACAAACATAAAATATTTAGTAAATAATAAAGACAACAAACATAAAAATCCTGCCCTTCTTAGGTGTAGAGTAGAGCACGAAAGGCTTGGAGATATACCTGCCATATGGGATTCTGCCCGAGTTAATAAATTCGTCTAAGTTTTTGATATAAACTTGAAATGTGCGTTCTCTATTTTTTAATAGATCAGAAAATAAATTGATTCATAACTCTTTAAGGAGAATATATTATACATATATTTAGTATTTTAAGAATTTTCCTAGATATGGTGAAATAAACACTATGTTAAATGAAATTAAATGTTATTTTAACTTCCTATATCAATACTCCGTAATTTCCAAGCATGCATTATTAAATTGATTTACGAGAATTCGAATTTCAATGTATGTGGCAAAATACAAAAATCAAATAGCGGTTTTATGTTAAGTTCTTTGTGTGGGTGTAGACATAACGAGGATAAATTAATGGAAATAAAAGAAATATTTCATGAAATTTCTAATTTACCAAGATATGCTGATATAAATACCATGTTAAATGTAATTAAATCTTATTTTAACTTCCTATATCAATACTC
>JAPMOR010002685.1:178178-196305 GCA_026543865.1 Argiope aurantia | reverse complement strand
CAAAATACAAAAATCAAACAGCATTTGTATGAAAATGTATTTGTGTGGGTGTAGAAATAACGAGGATAAATTAATGGAAAGAGAAGAAATAATTAATGAAATTTATACCTATTAAATTTCATTCTTAAGCAGTTTTAAATAAATCTCTGATGGGATAGAAACTCTTTTCAAATGCATTCATGTTTTAATCTCTTGAGTTTTTGTGTAAAAGTTTAAATTATTTATCACCTCTAATAATTATTTTCTAGGGAGTGTTTCATTCTTGTTTACATTAAATAACTATTATTAACTCATTTTGAGACATTTATTTACATTTCGATTCTAATTTGAACATTCGTTTAAAAATTCTTTAGTAATACCGAAGTTATTAATTTTCAAGCGCTGAATTCAATTCTCACGGTACAGCTGAAACATATTTTATTCATTATTCGTTACTCATGGGTATACTACTTCACTGCGATTACATTACACAAAAGTAATGTTGACTAAAGTTTCGTAAAATGAAATAAATTTCTACTGAATTTAACCATATTCTATTATATTTTGGAACCTCTGAAACTAGTTTCTATCTTTTATTTTATTTTATTATCAGTGCAAAGTTGCTTTGAATTGAATTTTAAAGAATATTATTTCTCTCCTCTGTCTCTCCATGGGTTAAAATAATCTTTACGTGGCGAAATGGCACTTGATTATTTTAACATAAGCGAAATAATTTTCAAAATGTTGAGACTTAAATATAAATAAAAGCAATTGTTTCAAATATTTTATTATGTAATACCAAATAAATGGCAGAATTTCTTTTCCAGTGAAATGAATAATGTTCGTAGTAATATTCTTTAAGAATCAACAAACGTTCAGTGCTGTAAACAACATTATATTGTTTACACTAATGTAGTTATACTAAAATAGTGTGCTAATTGAAACAGTTAATTATTTACAGATGAAATGCAAAATTTCTTGTTACCTAATATGATTTAAAATTATTTGCAATTACATGATTTATCTCAATGTTTCAAGTAATTGTTTTTTTAAGATAAATTTATCAACAGCAAAATATTCGTAAAAAGACAGATATAAGTGGTGAATTATAACGTAATTTCAAATTTCTGACACAAAGATTCGTTTACATTTATTTTTAAAATCGATTATGTGGTACAATGAAGGAAATAGACATGAGTAACTTCAGCAATACTTTGGGAATTCTATAATCTAAACTGCATATACAAAATTCAAAGATGTATTAGAATCACAGAAAAAAATATACTGGAAAAATATGCAAGATAAAAACCATGCTTGATTTACTTGGTATATTATATGTATGGTCTACTTGGATATATTTCTTGTAATTTAAAGTGAAATAATTTAAATTTTGAAATATTTTCTGACCTTGCTGCAGAACATTTGAAGGATGCGCAATAGAAAAGGGAATCAGTGATATAATGCAATATAGCTGAAATATTGTATGAAATCATTTTAGAAGTGTATACATAATTAGGAGAGTGTATGAATTATTTTATGGGATAGATTGATTTAATAGTAATAGATTGATTTAAATGAGGTCAAATGCAGATGGAATTATCCCAGTTCAAATTTAGGCTATGGCAACTTTTCCCAGGGAATGAAAATTTATGAAGCTTCTTTCTTAAATTTTCCTTCTCGGGTACCAGTGTCTGAAGATGATCTTTATTTGACAATAACTGCCAAAGAAGCCTGCAAAGAATTACAGAACATTTATCCCAATAGTTATCGTCAATAATTGTTGCCAGAGTTTCAAATCAAATATTTAGCAGAGGTTGGGAGGTAATACAAATTTTATATCCCCTGCATTGACTGATATGTTCTATTTTTAGAAGCTTACGGTCAGCATAGTTAATTGGTTTAGATAGCAGGTTATATTGGGCATAAAAGGAATGCATATGCGAAGTTTTTTAAGTAGTTCCAGTTTTTTCTGTAGTTTGAATTATCTCATGCCTTTATACAAAGAGGAAACACAAACCTGTTCCATTCAAGAATATATCATTCAACGTTGATGATTTTGTATTATTCTGAGTTCTCTAGTATATTTCTATATCCTAAGAATTATTATGACAAACAAGACTAATTGGGATATAAATCTTATACATTGAATCCATCTGTTAAGATTCGCTAAGATCCCGAATTTAGTTTTTATGAGTCACAGATTTGCTCCTCACTGTACAACCATTGTAGACAAATGACTTGAAGTAAAGAATTGTATGTGTTCCCTAAGTAATGCAGCATGTTATGCATAATATAAACAAAATAGTTTGCTATATATTATGTTAAAAAAATTATACAATATTGTGAATGCTGTTTAATACCGTACAATAAACTTTATGTGTGCTAATGGGGTTAGAATGACAGTAAGATTCTAAATCATCATGCATTATTTAAGAATGAAATGTTTTACAACAAAAGCAGCTGTATAATTCAGTATTAACATATATAGATGTTGCTTTCATTCATTTTCAGCAAATGGAACATTTATAGAATATTAATTTCCAGGAAACTTGGTGATGGCTATTGGACATATTCTCTGGACCCTTCAGGGAACATTTCACCCAATTTTATTGTGCGCAATATTACATGAATCATATCTTTGCTCTGAACATTCTTCGAATTAAACATGATTTATATTTATTCAAATAAATATTTAAGCTTTTCTGATTTATTTCAGTCCTACCTTTACTGTCTTGGATTTGCATATATTTAGAAGTGACATCAGTATTTTGAACCATAATCATGCAATGAAAATGGCAACACAGGATACATTTCATCTAACTTCCAATGTGCAAATAACAAGAAGATGCTTCATACCGATCAGTTTAATTTAAATCAGTCTTGCTCACGCCGGGAATCTATAGAATAATCTGATTTCCAAGCAATGATTCTGAATTTTGGACAATAACGCTCTGCTCTTAAGTAGTAAAAAGTTTATTAATAAATTAATTAATATAAAAAACATTGTGTGCCAAAACTTTTCTTTGCCTTTAAAAAAACCCAACGTTTCACATCTTAAATTTTAATTACAAAATTGGCAGTTATTTATTATTATGTATCAGGTTCAAGTAGGAATATTTCGCATTCTACGTGAGATTGAATAAAATTATGATAAGGAATTTAAAAACAACACACACACACACACATTTTATTGGAAAAACCTAAATTCAACATTATGTATAGGGAAAATAGGAACTCTTCACTTCATTGAATGCATGTAATTGAGAATTACTCAACATTTTTTTTTCTCACAAGATCTCGTCGTACTTAACACTCCTTATTTTTAAATCGTTATTTTGGGGGAAAATAAACAAAAAGTTAATTGCTTTGACAATTTCGATAAACGCAAATGCTTCAAAACTGAACAATTCAGATTTTTTTTTTAATGTTGCTTTCGAAAACAAACTTTTTGGAATTGCTTTTTTCAAACGTTTATTTTTCTGGAAGCTTAAAACTTTAATTAATTTACTTCAAGATATTTGAAATTAAATATATTTTGAAATTCCTTTTACGTGATTTCAATACGTTGTCTGCAATGATTCCGATTTTTTTTTTATCTTTCGATTTCTTTAATTCATACACGTTGTAGCAGAATATTTTCCAACTTAACAAATATATTTTCGTCCAAAATTTAAATAAAAAACCATTTTAAAGTAAGTGAGAGAATTGAAATAATAATAATAATGAAAGAACTAGAAGAGATAAGGTACATGAAAATAAAACGTTTTAAAATGACAGGAATCATAATGTAAAGAGTACTTTTTTGCTGAAATAAAAAAAAATCATACTTAAGAATTTTTCTGCTGTTCTGTAAATTAACAAATATTAAAATACTTTAATATGTTTCATATATAACTTGGGATGTAAAAAAGAACGAAAAAATTCTACTTCGTTATTTCCTGTAATATATTTGGATATGTAAGAATGCCTTGTCATTTTTTTAGCTTGATTACTGCAAAATTTCTGTAGTACAACTGAATTCTTTTAATGAAACAGATGAATTTTAGTGAATAATTCTTTGAGATATTGCGTAAATTATAAAACGTGCTCTATAATGAATGCAAAACTTCAAGGTTAAGTTATTCTATTCTTTATCCTTTTACTTTTAGAAATATGCAAGAAAGTTAGTGGATTATGTTTAGGCGATTTGACAAAAAGTTCGATATATTTAGCCAATGAAGAGAGCGAAGGGTCATGCTACGAGGTTATAAGCTTCATATTTTAAAATTTTAAGTTAACAAATATTTTTATGAGGAGTACATTAAAATTCAGTTACATATAAGAAATTTGACAAAAGAATTTAGGAAACATTAATTTCAGCAAAACAAGCTAAGAAGTCCAGTTAGCCATAACAATGAAAGTGTCTTTTAAATTATGTAAAATTTGTTTCAAAATTACAAAAATGTGCTGCATTTTTAAGATAGCTAAAATGATAATAAAAGATTGGAATTTCCTTTGCAATCTTATCATCAATAATTAAGCAATATGAAATAAAGATTAAATTTAGACTATATTTACAAGTTGTGCATGGAATTATATGAAATAATTTAATTAAATTTAACATTAAATAAATCCGTAATTTATTTATGCATTGCTATTAAGCAAAAGGATTTAATTCTTTGTAAGGCCATGGGAAGTATGCTTCCCACCAAATTCATCTATCGTTGGATGAAGTTATATAGATTGGCTTAAGTGCTGACAAATTTTTTAATAAGCCAGAAACAGTTCAATACAAGGAACCATGTTACAGTTCCTTGTCTCACACAAAATGGCGTGTCTTGATTTGTAACTTAATTATTAATTAACATAATAAATAAATTAATCAAATTAAATGTATCTGATAAGTTAAATGAATCACTTTCCATTAGCCAGTATCATTCCAAAAATAATTTACTATACTATGACTAGAAAAAATTGGACTTTTAAAGGGTTAAACAATGCTGAAATAATGAATGAAATATAGTCGTTAATGAATTTTTTGTTGACATTTTCAGACTATTTAAAAGATATATATAAAAAGATTCATGTTAAGCAGCTATAATGCTATTTGGACCTCATCTTTTTCAAATTATGGATTATTAAACTTTGGTTCCTTCAAAAAACTAAATAAATAACCATCCAATAATCTTTAGTCATGTAACTAATTTCTTAAACGCTATAATTTATGCTTGCTTGTCTGAGTAGCACGCCAAATGAATCCATTTTTGCTTGTGGATATAAATTGTTGAATCATTTTCATATGCTTGCCAACCGACCGATAGTAAATTGCTTAATAGTGTTAATTACTTGGAAATGAGATTTTTATTCTTTATTTACAAAATAAATACCCCCCCCCCCTATCGAACTCTGAAAGATTTTGGCTGATTATTTAAATGTCGTAATTGTTCAAAAAGGTGATTTTGTACAATTAAATTTGTGTAATTAAACGTCGAAGCTAATTTGACTGAAATCATTTTGGCTCATTATAGGCTCTATTTTAAAGCTAGTCGAAGTTTTCAAGCTTAATTTTTCATTTATTTCATTTTTGAAATAAATGAAAGGCATACTTTCTTGGATATTTAGGAGAAGTATTGTAAATAAGGGAGACTTGGGCAAGTTCATGAGCAGGACAAGATGATGATTTAATTTACTTTAATACTAATACTTACTAATATAATTTACTTAATAATATACTTATTTTAATATTATACTTAATAATACTAATTTCGCAATAGGGATTCCAATTATTATAATTAATAATTATAACCAATTATTATAATTAATGGTAGTAATCGCAATGATGCGATTACTACCATTTTCTTGTTTGTTATATGATGTTTGTTTATTTTATTTAATGTACTCGTACTTTCAAAATCTTAAATGTAAGATATCTATTACTTGCAGAGAAAATATTTGGTTATATTTTGATATCCATGGCAATCTCAGACAATATACTTGTCACAATCAGTAATTAGTACTTGCATAGTATTATTATTAAGGAAATTCAAGCAATCAAAGCTGTTTAACGTTCTCATTCAAAACAAGATGACCAGAGTAAGTTGACGTTTTCGTGATCTCACTTTAGAAATATTTTTGTGTTTTCTATATAGAAATTAATTTTATTTTTTAATTAATTTGTGTGATTTTATTGATTAACATTATTAAAAATTGTTTTACACTTAACTCTATGTTCGTAGGTCTACATATATTATTTTTACATTAAAACCTGAAAATATAATAATTCAAAAGGAAGCACATAGTGTACAATCGAAAAGCACCAAAAAAAATAAGAACTAGAAAATTAAAGAAAATTTGATAAAGGCTAAAGAGAATAAATGGATTAGATAAAATTGTATTAAGGCTCTCCCATCGGAAACGAGAGAGCAGATGAATATGCAAAAATGGCTACACAAAGAGACGAAATAGATATTGTATATCCCAAAATCATTCCAAATGCTAAATAAGGAAATTTGAAGAGATATGACTATGCAGTGGCAGGATAGATAGATAATGTCGTGCAAAAAGTACATAACATGTGAATTCTTACCGGAACCAAAAATTATCATATTTCACCCAATGATAGTGCAATTTATATAAGTACATGGAAGGTTTTTGAGTACTTCTACAGATACGGAAGGATGCAAGACAACTCATGTATATCTGGGGAATGTACATCATGTACATCTCATGTATATCAGTTCTGCTCTACATAACAGGATGTGTCGAGCTCAAAGAAATTAAAAAAGGACTTATCATGGGCAGTAATTTTATCACAATATTAAAATATCCTGGAAATTAAGAAAAAATATTAAAAGAAATGACGGAAAAGATTTCTAGCCTTTTACAAACAGTTTGAAGATTCTTTGAAATTTTGTTGGTCGTTATCAAAAAGTTGGATAGTCAAGGAGCTTAACAGCCAGTCACAATAATCCCTGATTATACGGCGTAGTTCTGTGGTAACGTGGTGACTGTAATAAAAAAAAAACGTGTTCAACAAAAAGACATTTAATAAATGAATTCAAGAAACTCAGGGTACTAAAATATGTGGGGCGTTTAATTTCCAGCAGAATCATAGGTTACTGATAATATCAAGAGGGATACTCAGAAGAAGGAAAATTTTTATTTAATATATGAGTATGAACAACACAATATTTTCCCATTAGGATAAAAAAGTATGAACTAGAATTTCAAATACAAGGACCTTGTTATTACATACTATCCGGAAAATATACATACAAAGTTCAATTAAATACTGCAAAGTATTAATCCAATGCTAATAAAAATATATTCAACATTAATGAAGATTTTCCTCTTGCATCAGTATCCAGTCAAACTGATATTTTTCAATTATCCCTTCAATTGAAATAACAAAATGATATTGATTAATTTTTAAAAAAAATATCAAATTAAATATAAATTTGTCTAACTAGATTTTCTAGGTACCCTGGGAAGTCCTTTAAAATAATATATGATAGTAAAAGCAGTGTCCTCCAAAATTTATTTTTTCTGAATTTACTAAAAAGTAATCAACGGTTAAATCGTCATCTTGGAAAGATCTCTTATGCATAGTATGTCTATCATTATAAATCTAGTAGAGTGATGCAGCTCTATCACTGGAGAAAACTGTTGAACTGTTCCTCCAAGAAATAAATGTTCCTGGATTTCTTACTATCTGATTTTATTTCATCCATTTTCTTCCAATCCAGAAATAACAGTTCGATGTCAGAACGTTCTTTTCCCATTATTTCTTTGTCTTAGAACATAACATCCAGAGCTAAGTTGTCAGGCCAACAAAGATGGATATAGCATTCATTGGGATTGGCTACAGGATCTGTGCATAAAAAGAAAATCCTTGGATTTCCCTGAGTGAGGATGTGGGGAAAATGGCTGATAATGTAACCAGAGTAATAGAGAATGGCTATTTATTGGGGCACAACCTACATTTTTATTTTTAGCTTCTTCTGTGAGATTCTTACTAACGGTCCATTCTGTGGTTACAAGAAACTTTAATCCTTGTTAACCGAGCCCTAAAAGGGACACATTCTATCTCTTTGAAAGAGCTGTTAACAGATCGTTAGCCGTATAATATGAGTATAGCTCTGAAGTATGAAAGAAAGTAATAAGAGCTGAAGGGTGGTTTCCTCCACCCCCACCCCGTCTTTTTTTATGTGTCACTACTCTTTCTTGGTTGCTGTGGTAGGATTAATAGGGACAAGTCGAAGAGAGGATTACGATTACATTTTTGTGGCTGCAAATGACCTAAGATATTGTTTGTAGTGTATTTAAAGAGTTATAAAGTCGGGAAAGTAAAGTTTAAATTTTACCCATTGAATAAATATTATACATTTAAATAATTAAAAAATCTTGTTTTTATTTGTAATTTAAATATGATATTAAATTTAAAACATGATAATTATTTATAACGAATGTATGATTACTTGCGAAATTAAATATGTGTTATGAGAATTTTTTAAGAAAAATTAGGCTGTTGTAAATGGATGGAAGCATATATATATATATATATATATATATATATGTATATATTTGCTTATTTTGTATTTGATAAAATATTTGTATTCATTTTCAAAGTAATAAACAGTCTTATTTTCTTTGTTATTAATTTATTCAGAATTGCAACTAGTTTACAGTCGGTATAGAACTTAATGTAATCTAAAATGTGTATACCATATTCCATTGATGTAAAAGGGATTTTAATTAATAAACTTTTATTATAAATATAAATTTTTTTAGAAATTAAAGACGATTTTTTTATATATTTGTGACTCTTATAGTCACTAAGAAATTTGAAGCCACATCTTATTTACTAACTGAAGCACTCTTTTATTTTGGCCTTAATTTATTAAATGAATATTTTTTTTGCACAACAATCACGTAATTATTCATAAATAACCAGATTAATTTAATATGAAATGATTTAACTTGGAAAATAACTATAATCTGTTATAACATCCATAAAATATGACATGATATATGCATGATGGATGGAAAATATGTCTAAACTCTTTATAAGCTTCCTTCTACGATCTACTACAATTAGACTTACTAAATTTGGCCGACAATTACCTCTTTCTTGAAAGATTAAGAATTTTATACATAAGTCGATCGAAATTTAAAAAAAATATTTTTAATCTTTAATTTTCAAGTATATGATTGTACTAATTTCTCAACACAACTTCAAAACTTAATTGAAATTAGGTAAAAAAAAATTACAATTAGTTTATTTAAATTAAAAATAAATTTTAATTAATTTATAATTTTAAAACATTTTTTTTGTTCTCTAACTGCCGAGCGATTTTGTGTTGTAAAAAAACTGGCGAACTAAGCTAGGTCTTCCAACTTCTAAATATTTATATATTAATGTATTGCTAGACTAAAATGATGGAATTTAGATTTTAAAACGCATCATATGATTTGCTTTCAGAAGGACTGAACTCATTTAAATGTTCTAATTTTAATAACATTACTCAATATTTAATTGTTATTTGCTTTTGTTTCCTATAGTATATCGGAATAGGTAAATATTTTATAGCAAGAAAAATATAAAAGGATATTGGTAAAAATGTGCTAATAAAATCTGTCCTTAAATGGCATATAATAAGTTTCAATATCTTTTATACTCTAAACCTGTTTCAAAGTCTTCAATAAATGTAGATATTAATTGATATTTTTAATTAGATTGAAGTTAAAAATATTTTGAAACAGTTTTGTAGTGCTTATTCTACAAATCCAGATTAAATAAAATTCTTTACTTCAAAACAGATTTAAATAAGGCTCTATTGAAAAGGAAATTGCATTTATTATCGTTGCTTTTAATCAAAACTCTTGTATTAAAATGTAGATTCATTATCGCTGTTCATAATTATTTTCAGAGGAAATGTTTCGGATTAGTTCACTTCAAATATTGCTTTGAAATTTATTCTGAAAGGAATCATTTTGTTTCCTTCCCAATTGAAACATTCATGCAAATATTCTTACAAGAGACAAACATTATTAACTCTTAACTGCTGTCTTTAATTTACACAATGAAGCTATAATACATTTCGTTCATTATTTGTTACAAATGGGTATATTCATTTGCAGCAGCTGCGTTAGACAATGTATTTTCTGAATAACATTTTCAGTAATAGTCTTTCACATTTTGTAAACTTTGATGTACAAGTTCCATATTTAATTTCTACTGTTTTAATTTCACAAATTTTCAATTTTGGATCTCTAAATTAATTTCGTAGCCAACGATATGCATTTGTTTAATGCAAATAAAGAGGTTTTGAAATATTTCAAAAAGCACAACAATGAAAATTATTATTTCACATTCGCATTTCATAAACAACTTACGAATCAGTAATATTTATTTCCTATGCACAAAATCTAATGTAAGGAAGAAAGTGTTGCAGATGTTTTAATAAATGCTCAATTAATACCAGGTTGTTAACCTTCGCAGTTAAAGACCAATTTGGCAACTTGGCAGCTAATTAGAAGGAAAAAATGAAAGTTTTAGAAAATGCAACAATTTTATTGATATCTCTGTTAGGAATAGAGAACCAGTACCCACCTGGAAAATTCTAGACTTTTTCCAGGAGGCTATATAAGTGAAGGCTCTCACACAATCGAAGAAATTTAATTTAAAAACGTTAATCGATAGCAGGCTCCCTAATAATTTTATATTGAATGGTGTTGTTCCTTTTTTTTTATCAAATTAGTGTTTATTTTTTAATGCATTGTTGAATTTTGCACATGCTGTCCTTCTCAAAGCTTCAACTGTAACTTACTACGATTGTTGCAATTTTTTTATGAAATAAGTCATTGTTATTTCTCAGCAAGTTTAATGGTTGTAATGTGCCGTACATCCATCGATTATTTTCATAATAATGTAAAATAACCGTCAAATAAAAGAGCGAGCAAAACACAGTTCATCAGAAGGCAGTAATTTCCCTCTCAAGCAACATGATTTTTTTTTTCCTTACATAATACTTCTGAATTCTGACCTCTAGAATTCCCTGTCTATTAAATGAGAAATTTCCCTTTTGTTTAGAAAAATACTGGAGTATGTTAAAATTATGTGTTAAAACTGGAATTCAATTTATTTTTAAATCGTAACTGGAGAAGAAAATCGAAATCGACTCCGCTTTATGCATTAGCTCTGATTATTACGTGGTAATTTGTCCTTGAATACAATCATCTCTTCAGTACCTTCAAGTTGTTCTTTCAGCAGTATGTTGGCAAAAATTTAAGTATGAACACGGGCGTATATCTAAGTTATTCTTTTTGAAAGTTTGTGTTACTATTTAGGTAGGAAGTCATTGACTCCATGTTTCTTAAACTGCTTTTAATTTGAATAATGCAACAAGAATAAAGAAATATTCTTATAATAATATTTAAAATATTCCATTCTTCATTTTTGTTTGATAAATTCTAATTGTTATTAACGTTGATGTAATTCCAGTATATCTAATCGAAGTAAAAAAAAAACAAAAAAAAACATTAAAATATTTTTTTAGGTTTTTCTTATATCATGTTTTCAACATTTAATGTTATGATATTTTTAATATTTTTGGTGACTACATGCTCTCAATAGCATATTGTATTTCCAAAATGAATTCCAGTGCTGTTTACAAAAAGACAAAAAGTAAAATAAAAATGAAATCATTTTGACTGCATGTCTCTGGCCGCGTGAGGAAACTCATATCTGCAGTTACGAACTGAATAGACTTAAAAAGTGAGCAAACTTATTTTTTATAAGATATTAATTCTCTAATAAGAAATAATAATTTAAATGGACATTATTTATGTCTCTCTACATTAGATCTTAATTGGGGAGTTGTGGTCTACAAGACAGCATTAAATTTACGTTCAAATTAAATTTTATAATAAATGTATTAGTATGAAAAATCTGCCTATATATTCTACCGATATTTTTCTTGATATATATATATGTTTTAGATCTTTTCAAAATACATTATCATTGAAAAAAGTTAATGCGTTGGAACAGTAAATGCGTTTTTTTTTCCTCAAATTACATGTCACAAAAATTAATATTCTTGAAAAAAATATATTACATTTTACTTTTTAGTTATATTTATTTTTCCAGTATATAAAGGTATATAGAAAACAATATAATGTAAAATTCAACAATTGAATGAAAAAAAATTACAAAGGGGAAAATTGACCCTTCTTTTATCGGCTTGTGTGAATTTCGAAGCACGGTGTTCGAGGGCATTTTAAGCACACAGGTTAAGAACTAGTATACAAATCAGCCTATAAATTCTGTATATATTTCTCTTGACATATCAATATATTTTATAATTTTTTCAAAATGCATCATCACTAGTAAAATTAATTATGTAGAAACAGACATATCAGAATCAGTCGAATGCGAACTTTCATCTAAAATTTTTTCTATACAATTATCCTCAGATCTGAAATCACTTCCTGCTTCATTTAAAAGTCTCTGGAACTCTGCTTCGTAAGAAGATTAGTAAACTGGATTATATTTCGAGGACTAAATATTAGAGCCATCTGCTAAGCCTTGTAGATTACTGGAATAGTAAAAGAGAGGCGCAGTCTTACAGACGTCGCAAAAAGAAATAGCTGAACTATTTTTTAAAAAAAAATGTCCGCTAGAAACCGGTTGAAAAAGTGCATGCGTAGTGAAGGTTATAAAACAGGAAACTACAGGACAATCATTTGAAATGAGATAAAATTAGAATAGGGGTGACCGAAAGTCCATCATTAGCGGTCTGACAGACCGCACCTCCCGAATTAAGGGTTAATGTATATTTCATTAATCCTCGCTCTCTCCAACTATATAAAAAGATGTAATGCATATGAAACAGAAGACATAAAATATGCAGTATATATGTCAAAACAGCATGTAATAAATTAGATATTTCACAATAATCAACAAAATTCCCTGAAAAATACATGGATATTTCAATAACGAGATATGAATATAAGATCAACATTCTGGATAGTTAGGAAACTTAATAACAGACTTCAATGCACAAAATTTGAATTTAAAACTTATCAATTTAAAATCTTAGTTATTAAATTAAACTAAGAACAAAGGAATTAAATTGAATTAAATGAAACTAAATTTTCATTTTATATAAAATTATCTATAAAGTAAAGAATATGGAAATAAAAAAAGGATTCACAATAGAAAGATTACAAAGATATTAAAGCAAAAGATTAATATGTGTCATAAAAAAACTATTATAAAATTTAGATATATCATTAATGTTGGTTACTGTTTTACATTTAAGTGAACGCTTAACAGTTGAGTACAATATCATATCTATTAATTACTTCTGCATTGCGCTCACAAACATGATCTGTTGAATTTAAAAAAAAATAATGAATATCCCTAAAGCAGGAATTCATAAAAGAAACTAGACAATTTCTGAAACGTTTGAATCGGAAGCGATGCTTTAAATGCAAGCCGAAATTAAGAGCTGCAACAATAGCATGAGGGTTAAAACTAAAATAAGAAACTCATTCATTAATTGTAATGCTATTTAAATCCCAGTTTCTTAAAATAGTGGATAATTAAATTTCAGTCCACTTCTAAAATCTAATCCAATATTCATCCAAGAGCCGTTCATTAAGCGGCTAATTGTTCAGTTCCCATTATTGATGCCTGCTGAACCAAGGAACATACCAGATTATTTAATCTGCTTATTGGTGGGTATAAATACCTTCAGTCACGTTCTCATGCTGACCAACCAATAGTAAATAGCTTCTCAATGCTAGCAACTTGCAAATGAGACCGCCTTTTTTTCATTTTGAATTCTCTCAAGCTTTTATTGGAGTTTGATTGGCTAAAGTTAATTGTTCGAATGCTTTAATTGCTCAAGAGATGCACTGGGAATATGCAATTAACTTTGATTGAGTGCCATTTAAGCTATTTTGAATTATTTATCTTGCTGCTTAGAAATGGCTTTTTCATGAGATTTTAAGTAAATTATTTCAGTGTTCGAATAAAATAGGCATTCGTGATCTCACTAAACTTTCCAACTTTCTAATTGTATTTATTATTAACTGTATGCCATTAGCGGAAAATAGTTAAAAAAGAAACAATTAAAATGCAATTTTTGGCGATTAATGACTGAAATGTTACAAATGCTATCAGAAAACCGAATGTAGATTTTGAATGCCTTATTTTCGAATGGCAAAAAAATAAATAAAAATGGCACATAATTACAAAAAGTTGTCACAAAATAACATGCTGAATTTCATGTATTTAAGTCATTGTGTTTTTGAGTTATCCCAATTATATGCTTGTGAAAGAGCAGACCGACAAACTATTATCATTTACGTTCTTTAAATAATAAATATTTATTTTTTTGAATAGTTCCCATGTTATAAATCAATACAATTTTAAGTATTATAATTCTAATGCAAAACGAAACACTCTCATTATAATTTAAAATAGCCTAATAACCTATTTAACTTAAATATATACTATATATTAACTATATTACTATATATTAAATATATACTATGTATTAACTTAAAATAGCTTAATAACCTAAGCCTAATAACCTAATAGCCTTAATAACCTATTTTGATATGCTATGGAATTTATTATAGCCAATTTATTGTATCATTTCTCTAAATTTTAAACTTAAGATTTTGAATCTTTTCACTACATAAGTGTTATTATATAGAACGACGGCGTAATAAAAATTAATTCAGTTTAATGAACTTTTGTTTTTATTTTCTATAAATTGATAGCTTTTAATTCGTTTTTTCTTGTATAAAACTGTCAAAATGTAAATTCTTACTTTGACGGTAATTTTCACTAACTTACTGTAAAACAAAATATAGATATTCTTCATATACCTTTTGGCAATCTCAACTATAAGTTACACTTTATTATATAGGCTCATTTTAATGAGGCAAAAATAATTCTTACATTATTATTTTGATATAAAACTGAAATGTACTAGGACATTTATCTGAAATAATGAAATAAATGCTCCTAATTTAAAATAAACCATAGTAAAATACAAAAGTGTTTTTCTTAAATTAAAAATAAATTTGTCATTAAATATTTTCTGTAAACTTCTCCTTTTTAACACCTTTAATTGGACTGAGCATCTTTTTTTTCCTCTGTTGTTTACAAATTTTTGATCAAGTCAACTACTGTATATTTGTTTTGATATAAAATAATACATTTGAAATTTCTCTCAGAAAATAAGTAATCTATATACAAATATTTACATGGGAATAACAAATAATCCTACAACTAAGCATTCCCAATTGTATCTCTTAGATGCAACGTAAAATAATTAATCCAAAACGCCCTTATTTAGCGACATTAATTGAACCTTACAACCCCTTTTACCCATCACTAAATAATTGGTAAATAAAGATCCTCAAACAATTGCGGGGGACGAGGATACTAAATATCCAGTGCTACCTAACTATTGAATCTACCGAATTTTAGTGAATGCTTCAGAGAAGGGTAAAAGTAACCCACCCATCTACAACGGTGTGTGTCTTTCGCCGACTCTAAGTGATCCATTTAATTAATACCAAACAAGCGGGCAAGGCTTCGGAAAGGTACAACAATAGAGGCTATGCTTCTGCCAATTAATTCAACTGGGTCTGTTTCTGTAGATAAGTGTGGTTAATTGCCTTGGGTCCTGCGAGCAAGAATCACATTTCCCAGAATCCTCAGGTTTCTGTCCATCATTTTCGTTCAGAGGATTCGGCGAGGATTTCCGATAAGGCTTGGGGATGGATTGACTTGGTTGTTCGAGGGACGACTGTTTGCGGATGATAGTTGTGGGATTCCTGATGAGATTGCACAGGCTTTTGCGCGCTTCGTTAGAGGATCTAGGAAGGATTTGGTCATTATATTCTGCTTAGGTAAAGAAACCTGCGGAAGATCTGTTAAGAAGGTCTATGTACCTGATTAACCTTGGATTACATAAAGTCTTTTGCTTTTTGTGAATAAATAAAGATTCTAATAAAAGTGGTGCTTTTAAACTGTAATATTAACCCTTAACTGGGGAGGTGCGGTCTACGAGCATTTAATTTACACTCAAATTATATTTTCTAATGAATGTATTAGTATGAAAAGCTGCCAATATATTTTACAGATACTTTTCTTGATATATATATATGTTGTAGACATTTTTCAAAATATATTATCATTGGAAAAAAATAAATACCCTGGAACATACATTTTCTTCTCACATTACATGTTACAATAAATAATATTCTTCAAAAAGCATATTATTTTTTATTTTTTAAATCATTTATTTTTACAGTATATGAAGGTATATATAATACAATAAAATGTAAAATTCAACAATTATATGAAAAAAATGACAATGGGTAAAATTGGCTCTATTTATCGGCTTGTGTGACTTTCATAGCACGGTTTCCTAGGGCATTTTAAACATTCAGGTTAAGAACTAGTATAAAAATAAACCTATAAATTCTCTCTATATGTATATCTCGGTATATTAATATATTTTATAAATTTTTCAAAATACATTATCACTATAAAAATTAATTACGTTTGAACATACATATCAGAATCAGTTGAATGCGAACTTTCATCGAAAATCTCTTCTGTACAATTAACCATATCACTAAAACCACTTTCTGCTTCATTTAAAAGTGTCTGGAGCACTGCTTCATAATAGGATCAGTAAATTGGATGATATTTCGGGACCCAAGTTTTAGTGCCATCTGCTAAGCCTTGTTTATCACCGAGACACTAACAGGGAGATGCCGTCTTAGAGACTGCATTAAAAGAAATAACTGATTATTTTAAAATCAAGCGGTTGAAAATTGCACGTGTTTTGAAGGTCACAAAACAGGAAGCTATAGGATCAATCCATTTATATGAGTTAAAAGTAGAACAGGGGTGACCAAAAATCCATCGCTAACGGTCTCACAGACCGCACGTTCCAGTTAAGGGCAAAAGTAAAGTTTTCATCACTAAATTTATTTTATATCCTTTTATCAGATTTCTTTCTCGGCTGTTTCAAATTAGGAAATTAGAATAAAAAAATAGTTATAAGTTAATGAAAGTTTTGCCACATTTATTTCAACTGATTATTTGGTAAAAGCCGTTACATTAAAATTACTTCTACAGAAATATTCTCTGAAATTATAGATACTTATTTTTTGATTCTATAAATTATGTTATAATCCACTGGATTATTTTGGCACTATGGTGAAATATTGTAGTATTAGTATCCATAATTTGATTATTCTGTTGCGTAGTATTACTGTTGAAGTTAATTAGCACCTACACCATCGGTTTTGGACGTGTTAATTCTGTGATTGACTGATCCACAGGATGCTATATAACATGCTTTATTGTTCTTGTATTATTGTCGGTGGTGATCTTATTCAAATTCGCTAAATATAAAATTATGGAGCATAGTGGCTTTGTGTAGTTAATATTAGCATTAATGACTTTAGAGATAACAATTTGTTGATTGCCTTATTGCAAACTGTCTTATTTCTTTATGAATTTAAATTATAGATCATGGAGATATTAGTAAAAAATAATAATGAATGAAATGAAGAGTAATTATTAAAAAACTGAGATATTATTTTCTCATATATAACACGAATATATGTGACTTGCTAAGTATTTCATTTTTTTTCTATACTAAGCGACTAAAAATAGTGTTAATACTCAGTTTAAAATACAAGAGAAATGTTCATAGTTATTTTATGAAATTAAAAGATTTTTGCCCGACGCCGCCTATTATGGATTCAAATTAATTCCTTATAGACTTTAATTAATTTCATTTAATTCATTACTATAAATTTATTTTAAGACTTAAATATTCGCAATACTTTTGGGCTCCTGTTATTTAAGTGCAGTTTTGCGAATCGTTTTAAGATGCGTCACCTTATTCTTGATTTTGCCCAAAAACTTTCATCAGAAAATTGCTGTTCAATTTTTTTCAGAATTCATGTTTTTCCCTTACAATTACTTATAATCGATCTTAAGAGCACCGCAGATTAATTTCGTAAACAATTTCATCTGTTTGCCATATTAATATATATATATATATATATATATATACAGTCGCTTAGTATAGAAAAAAAATGAAATACTTAGCAAGTCACATAT
>JAPMOR010002685.1:120400-177778 GCA_026543865.1 Argiope aurantia | reverse complement strand
AAAATGCGTTGAGAATAAATTTTTAAATGTTTGTTATAACTGGGGAAAAATAGGCTGTAATGTAATTATTATTATTAAAAAGATTTTATATTGCTTTTTAAGATTATGGTAACGTACTTTTTCCATAGTAAATATTTATAAAGTTATTGACAATAAAATGGCAGACTTTTTTGTATTTCGATATATTATTTATTTACTTTTATACTGATAATTGAGACAATTGGTCTGAAAATTGGCCCACATTGTCAAATGGAAATTTCAAAATTTACCGTTCACCGTTTAAGAGAATTTCTTTTGAAAGAATGACAATTGATTCATTTTCTTCTTTACGTTGTAGATATATATACATTATAGATACATATAGAAACATTTAACAACTGTTGTACAATTCTATAAAGGTTTTATTTTAATTATTTGCTATACTCAGACATTTATTTCAAATAATATTATTTTGTAATATAATATAGAATTCTTTTAATAGCCTAGATTGACCAATGAACACAAATTAATATTTGAAGAGGGCGATGATTTTTTTTCACGAGATGAAATACTTTTACTGAATTCCTCAAGCAGTTTTTTTTTCAAACAATATTTTGATATATTCACAAACTCACGTGTTATGTATTTGCAAAAATTGTAGAAAATCATCATAAAAAGATCATATTTTTAAATTTGATTTTTCATAACAGCAATAATATTTGTAGCAATATTCTAGAGTCATGTATCAGTTTAAAGGTAATTAAACTAATAGTGTAATGCATTGAATTGTTTAATTATCTTTATGTTTTATTTTTATTCTAAATCTGATCAACAAGCTATGCATTTACTTTAGAATTGGATTTCCGGGTGGATTCATAAGACTTCACAGCTTTAAAAATTACCAAAATAGACTTGAAATTTCCTCAAGATAAAAGTATATCCTTTTTGTCTTACATATTATTTTGAATAGAAAATCCAATTAAAAAACTACATTCATTCAATCCTTTTTTTCAAACTTGAATAGACATACATAAGCATTTACATTAGAAACTATGCAATCAAAATCAGAATCTTTAATAGCAATGGCACCTATTTTATTTTCGATCGAATTTTAATGCTCATTTGCTTTCTTTTATGCTGTCATAATTGGATTCTTAACTCGTGACTAACATAAATGTGCTTTTAATTTTAATTTTTGTCCAGATTACTAAATTTACACTGTTTACTTGAAAAATTAAGCTCAAACAGATTTTACAAAGAACAAGATTCCATAATCCTTCTATTCCATAAAATTGTTACTTCCGACATTTCTCATTTTAGGGGAGAATTGCGGACAAGTAAAATATGTTAATCAAAATAGAAATGTTTCTTTGATTGCTAGATATGCATTGAAATTGTCTTATTTTTACGAGTTCACTAACCCTTGAAAAATTTTCTTTTATTACAAATGGATAAATGAAGCCACTAAAATAAACAAAACATTATACATCAAACTAACGAGAAGCGTGAAATCAATAACATCATTCCAAGGAACGAAAAAGACTCTTTCTATTGTTTGAAACAAAACATAAATTATTCCCAACCCTCATAATTAATACCTACACTTTCCTTTTTATTTATTTTTGATTACCACCTCAAAATTTCGACGTATTCACTGAAAGGCCTTCCACATTCTTTGATAAATAACATCATATCAATGTATAGAAAATTGCGTTGGATGTCATTTATTATGTATTAAAAATAACACCTTTTCCAGAAAGTGACAGAAAATTGTTTTTCTTGTAGTTAGTTTGTTATGCATCAAGAGAAATTTTTACAAACCAAATTATGAAAAAAATTGAAAAATAAAAGATAATAAAAGCGAGCCATGTTTGAAAATATCTTTCTTGTCCGAATAATATCGATTGTAATCTACGTTATTATAATGAAAGATAGAAAAATGAATAAATGGAAAAAAATATGTCTTAAGAAGAAGAAAAAAAAAGAAAAGAAAAGAAAGGCAAGTGACTTGAATGAAGTTATGAATTGCCTCTGAAAATTCATTAAGCGCAGAAGGGTTAATTATAATGCTTCGGTGGATAACTCAAAATATTAGAGCAACTTCTCGCAATGTATACTGGAGATATTTGGGTGTTATTAAAGTATTTGTTGTCATGTTATTTTTCTTTTTAGACGGTTTCGTCTTGCTCGTTATTATTCATTTTGCCTGTTCGCATTGGTGTATAAAAGTTAATCAAATCATCAAAAACTTCTAGAAAATAAGCCGCGTGCAAGGAAAGAAAATGCTGATATTGAATTCATGAAGCTGAAAAAAAGTCACGTGGGGAAGAAAAAAAATCTTGTTTTGATCGCAAATTCATTCTTCCGGATATGTAGTTGATTTTAGGACAATAATTAAATTAAGGTTCGGAAATATAGTAGGAGACTAACTCTAATGGCATTTAAATTTTCCTCTTTCTATTTTAGAAAATTTGCTAATGAAGGTAATACAATAGTTTTCTTTTCCAAAAGAATTATTCATTTTTTCCTTAACTAATCATGATTTTATTAAATTAATTTTAATAAATGTGTATCTAATACTGGTGTGCATAAATCATTTATGATTATGCATTTTATTCACAATATGCCTAGAATTTTAGTTTAGAAAAAATAAATTATTTATCTAGAATAAAAATTAACTAAATTAAATAATGTACATTTATAGCTAAAAAAAGTCATTATGCTTCGGATATTTCTAATAATTTTAATAAATGTGTATTTAATATTGTTTTTAAAAAATCGCTTATGATTATGTATTTTATTCATAGAAAATTCAGTTTAGATAAAATAAATTATTTATCTGAAATGAAAATTAACTAAATTATATAATGTAAATTTATAACTAAGTAAATGCGTTTATGTTTCGGAATTTCTAATAGTTCTTCATTTTAACATTGGTCATATATTTAGCATACAATGATGGTGGATTATTAAATTGGTTAAAACATCTTGTGATTAATAATAAAATATCTCAAATGTATTTATTATTAATTTTAGCTATTCATTGTCACTGACAATTATGATAAACACTTAATCTAATTTTTGTATTAGCATTTTATTAATATGTGTCTTGTTTTAAAATTCTTATTATAAATATTTTCATATATTTTCTCTTTTAGATAAATAATCTAATTGAAATATTTTAATTCTAATTATTGATTTTCTGATAATTTCAAGCTGTAGCCTTTCAAGTAACTGCATTATTTTTGGTATTTTCTTTTCCTTCATATAGTTCAGTTTTATAACGAAGCTTCACTGTAACACTTTTAACAAAGCTTGCTTTGAGTCATACTTTTTATAAATAGCGTAAACAATTTGATAATTTAAATATAAAAATCCAAATGAACAGAACTGAAAAATAACTTAACTGATCATTCAAATGAAATAGAAAAGAAAATGTAGTAACTAACTATTAAAGGACTTGCAAATAGGCTTTATTTTATAATTGTTAAATATTCCTTGTATAACATTTTGTTATCATAGACAAAACTCACTTCAAAATAATATTATGAATAGTTCGATAAAATGAGAGAAACTAGTCTATATCTAATTACAAAGGGTGAATTCGATTGATTTTTGCATGTGTTGACGCTTTATACATACACTTTATATTACAGAACATTTGAACTACTGCTGCCTTCTTATTCTTTATTTCAACAATTTGTAATTTTAATCCAACAATATTCTTAAAATTATGAACATAAAAAGTACTGTTTTCGAAACAAAAATAATTTTTCTGTAAGCTTTATTTACTTTCAAATGAGTTCTTTGAAGTATTTTGAACGATTTATATTCATACTTTTATTTTGGTCGTTAACTTTTATATTGCTTTCTTCTGCAATTATCTCCTTGTAAAGAAATATTGAAGGTTTCAAGCAGCATTCTCTAAGAAGAAATAATTGGTGCTTTGTTACCGCCTTATAAATTAAGGTTCACATCCGATATATTTTTAATTTAATCGGTAATTATTTGTCTAACAACTATCTGAATGAATTGAACAAATTAGTCTTTGAATTGCTGTTCTGAAATTACGACATGCAAATATCAAGCATTCTTAATGGCGCTGAATGTGGCTCTGAATACTGCACTTCGGGGAATGATTTAGTTCTTTGAAAAAAGAACGATTGCGAAAATGTATTACCAGGTTCGCGGGCATATCACAACAAAATGTAAAAAACCGAATTTTCTTAATTTTATCTTGGACAAAGTACTAAACATGTAAGAGACAACAAGACACATATTTGAATGAACTCATTTCTATGTCTTACTTTGTTTTATACTCTCTTGGAAGACTGGTATTCATGAACTAATTCACAGTTTAATACATATATACGAATTCTTTTGAATCAGATGTTATTTAAAAATTCATAGAAAGTACAGTGTTTCAAACTTATTGTTAAATATGATACAGTATACACTATACTTATTGAACATATATATGTTTCCATAGCAAGATATCATATCAAGCCTTAATAATTTATTAGCGTACATTTCTAGATAAAAACAGTGGTTCGCCCCAATAAGTATTATGTAACGATTTGATAATTTATTTTCATGAGGTATAGACACTTAAAAAATATCCTGTTATAATTTTTATTTTATTTAAAGAATTTCAGATGATTTACTATGTATAAAAATGTTAATGTATAAAAACATATTTGGTATGTATATGTACTATGTATAAAAACGTATTTGGTTAAATAAAAATATTTTGTTTTATGATATTTATTGAATGATCAATATTAATAATATTAACTGGCGTAAAATATGTTTTTTTAAAGTTATAACTTTGTATAATTTTATTTGTTTTATTGCAAATTCCGCCTACATTGATATTAGCATGATATTGCTATTCTTTCACCGCTCTTTTGAAATTTGATCTCAAAATGTGCTCTTCAATTTCAACACTTTTAACTGATTGTGAGATTTACATTGAAATTCAGACATTTCAAATGAAGTTAAAACTCTAGTTAAATTCCACACATTTTCAATTACTTCTGCCTTTATTCGTTCCGACAATTTAGGATTATACAAATAATTTATATTTTTAACATACGTTTGACTATATCTTTAGCATAGAAAATCAACTTAATATCGATACGTATTTTATTTTGCCCGGCCAAATTAGTTTTTTTTATTGTCTTATTTTACAATTTATATAGCTGGATCTTATTTTAGGGTATTTGAATTTTTCAAGAGTAAGAAACATTCATATGGAAAAATTTAATTGCCGAAATTAAAATACTTCTCATGGATAGAATTCAGTTTTTACATCGTTGTATAAACACTGAAATAAATATTTTTGGTTTCAAATTTCAATTAATTTTCCTCCATATATGCAAAATAAATTATTATTATTTTAAACATTTAATAAAAAATTAATTTTTCTTTAAAATAATTGTTGAGATAGTAATCTTTTAAACGAAACTATTCAATTCTTGTTTTATATATCAATTATTATTTAATGCATTTTATGTGACTGGTTACAAATAAACATTTCATTCCAATGTGAGTTACCGAAACTTGCCATCAGCATTCGTGAATACCAGAAAGGCACAGAAATTAAGGACTCTAACTATAAGGCCCAGTGCATCTATTAAGATATTAAAACACTCCCATAATTAACCTAAAAATCAATCAAAATTCAATAGAAGCGACAGAGATTTTAACAAATAAAAATGGCTGTCTCATTTGCGAGCAACTGACACTATTAAGCCAATTACTATCGGTTGGCCGGCATGTATAGGGACGTGAGGGAACATTTATATACTCATCGGCAAGCAGATGAATTAATCTGGCGTGTTGCTTGGATCCGCAGGCATCAATAATGGCGCTTGCGCAATTAGTCCAGTAACTAACGATTCTCCGATGGATATTCGATTAGATTTTAGCGAGGACTGAAATTTAATTATCCACAATTCCAAGAAACTGAGACTTTAATAACATTACAGCCACTAACGAGAAGTCCCTATTTTTATTCTTTCTGCCAGCGTAATTGTTGAGGATATTAATTAAGCTAGCTTTTAATCATATTCCTTTTAATTTGTCTCTAAGTGTTCATAAGAAATGTTATTGGCTACTTTGTATCATGCATTGATGCTTTAGTGAAATTTATTACTTTTATATGCAATTGGTAACATAATGGATATTGTCTAAATAATTATTTGTTATATTTTATCCATATATTGAAATGCCTTGAAAGAAAGTGATTTTCTGCTGGGAAACGAAATGATAATACAAAAAATAAGTGAATCTGGTTATTTTTCTTTGAGTTAATTGATCTTGGAAAAATCTCTGCGTTTGAAAAACCACAAGGAATAAAATATCTTTATTTCTAAGAGTAAACTAAAAATATTTAAGTAATTTTATTCAGGCTTTAATATTGTAAATATTTCTTTTATTGCTAGATATATCATAACTGTCGATAAAGTTTTCATTACTTAAAAAAATCAATATCATCTAAAGTTTATATTGTAATTTGAAAAAGAAATCTCTAATAACTTAATTTAGAAGAAAAACACAAGTAGTGTATTTTGGTTCTCTAAAAAAATTTGATTAGAGTTTCTTTTTTTCTTACAATGATTCAAGTTTACATATTTGAGATATTGGAGTTTTATTTAATAATTTAGCGTAAAATACTGTTGACTGTTTAATAATTTTATTGTGATTAATTATTTGTCTGACCGGCAATTGTTTGACTTTTGCGAAATAGAATTATGCTAATAAGTTTGTACTTCATGCCAATTTGTATTTTTTGAGTCGAGTAACGGACTTCATGATCGTTCGTACATACTAATATTCTTTTCATTTTTCTATTCATTTTTTTTTTCTGAAATTATTTCTCAGTTTGTGTATGAAATATTATTAGACATTCAATTATGTTATTATTAAGACATTCAATTATGTTTAAAAGAGTTTTGAATTAATACATCATGGGGAAGGGAAAATGCTTTTGATTTTCAAAAATGGTAGGTAAAATTTCAAAATATAAAAAAAAATATTAAATAAAATCTTTTTATCTTATATTATTATAATTATTATCATCACTTTTATTATAACTGTGCGACAATTTTATTATTTGAAAGTCATTTAAAATATAAAATTATTATTTTCATAAAGAATTTAATATGTTAGCAATCTTTTATATAATAGAAAAGTTTTCTTTATTATTCAAAGTCTTCAATTTTATCTGCTTCATAATCAGTTTGAGAAATAGAATATATCTTCAGTTGACTCTGCTATTAATATTTCCTTTGAGCTTCGAACTTATCACAGCATTTGAGCTTCCTCATTCAAACGATTAGAAGTTAAAATAAAATATTTCTTTGGGGTAATAATTCCAGGGGCATTTTCATGCGATTATTTTGAATAATAAAATATTGTTTTATGTTCCAAATTTAAAAAAAATCCAATAAAGAATAAAGTGAGATAAATTATCATGCCTTAAGATGTCTTCTGATACATTCTTTCAAATGGGGAAAAAATTCCGTATAGTAACTAACTGGTCAAATTACTTTTACATTGCAGAACATTTTTTAATTTAAATTATTAATGATTTGGTTAAGTCAATGTTTTTAATTTCGGAAGTTTTTAAAAATGTGTTAATGTATTCATTTTAAAATTATTTATTTAAAAATAAAATAATAAAACTCCTGTAAAAATAACCATAATTTTCAGTAATATTTTCTTTGTTTAGAAGTATTAACTTTCAATTATTATGCACAGTTAGTAAGATAATTATGAATAATTTGTTAATATTCCGATATATTTTTAAAAATGCACTGTTTATACCTTTATTTACTTAATAAAGTTGTAAATAATTTTACGCAAACAGAACTGCAAGCCTAATATATTATAACGAATAGAATCTGTATTTTTACAAAGAAATTTACATAACAACTAGTTAAAAAAAGATTTTCAATTAGCTTATATGCAATCACTTTTATGTCTAGCAGCCCTAAGTAGTGCTTAGTTAGCTTAGTCAGAAATTCTCTCCTGTATTTACCAATCGTTACATCTAAAATGATATCTTATCGAATATGATTTATTTTTATAGAGTTATAAAAAGAGGATTATAACTAGGGCTTTACAGGATCAAGACTATAGATTAGTTGCTTTACACACCGAACATTTGTAAATGAAAACTATGCGAGAGTTTCGTTATTTTATACATAATATATTCGCTGAATATATTCATAAGCTTCATGTGACATGCACTTCTTTTGTTTTCTCCAGGCGATCTTTCACATCACATAGCAATTTTCAGAAGTATCTTTTGGTCTTGGTACCAAAAAAATATAAATAAATAAAATAATGAAATCTACAATCACAAATTTCAAGTTATCATGTGAGTCAATTTCAAGTTATTTTAAGTCATTATTTGTCTTAATCAATTTAAGTCATTGACCATTTTAAATAGGTTTACGAGAGCTCCAAAACGCTTTTGCCAGCGAGGCAAAACATTGAAAATGAAAATTGCCATTTATGCTTTAGTCATTGTCAACGCGATTTCGAGCTCCAAAACCTCCTAACCAAGACAACATAATTTCCTCACATGATAAAAAATGGAAAGCCGTATTTGAGATACGCAAAACATAAATCGCTTTAGATGTCAAGTCTCTTGATTATTTATTTTTATTCCAACGTTTTATAATTGATACAGTTTTTCGGATACTTACATCATACCTACTATTAACTTTGTAATGTTAATAACCAAACAAGTAAATTAATGTTAATTAAACTCCTGGTGTTATTATCAGTATTGTTGCTCTGCTGTTGATTTGTATAACGTTATTGCAAAATTGAATTAAATTATTTATATGGTGTATGTTTTCCTTTTATTTGAGTCACCGTTAATAAGTTTCTTCTACCGGAACCTTTTATATTTTTTACTGCCCGTCCTCAGTTGCAGCAATAAAAATTTTATAATATTGTTGAATATTTAAGAATGTAATTAAATATTGCTCAATAATGTATAACAGGTTTTGCTATATAGGGTACAATCCGAAACTAGCTAGTTTATATATAGTTTAACTATAATAAAAATTTCTTTCATGGTTTTAGCAGGATCTAAAATTTACAGAGATAACTAATAAAAAATATTTCTTGTAAGGCTGTAATAAGTATGAAGCTGTTTAATCTTTGCGATTTTTTGTATTAGCAAGAGTAGATATAAATGTCTTAAAACTAATTATAATTGTAACGTTTAGTAAAAATTAAAATTTTGACATTTAAAATGTGTGAATAAAATAAGATACAAGGGTAATGTAAAACGGAAAAATCAGTAAAATGATATTTTTCAAATATATTGTAAATATCTAAATAGAAAGCATATGAATGAAACAATATTAAACAGATGGATGAAGAGAGAAATAATATAGGACAATAATTTAATAATCCACAAATACTCCATATTATTTAAAATATATATCGATTCATTTTCATAAGGCAACTAACAGACCGGCATTATAAAATATCCTATAATTCCTACCAACGATCTCAAATGTTTTTCTCCCACGTTATATGACTGCTTTTAAATATTGTTGGTTACAAAATATTCACCCGATTAAATTTGACTCGCACTTCAAATTTAATAGTGTATATAAAAAGTAAATATTCTCTCTTTGTAAAATGTTTATAAAATATATAACTAGTTATTGGAAGAATTTGATATTTTCCATCTCTGTTTCCAAATTAAAGTAATTTTTAATAATAATTTTTAAAATAATTTTTCTTATGTGTTTCTGACTTTTTTACTATGGATTAAATTAAATTTTACAATCCCAATTTATTTATTTAATATTTTAAGATCGGTTAAATTTGGCTTGTGAGTTCTTTAATGCTTTATTTGATGTTTATGGAACTAAAAATATTTAGAATTTAAATTTCTTATACATTCTTTAAAGGTTCTGACTTCGCAACATATTAATATTTAATTTTTTAATGTTATTAGATTTCCTGTAAATATATATTGAGTTTTTAATGTTTTTTTAAGATTTACTATTTATACCATTATCTGTGTGGGTGTTTGATTTTCTTTTTGAAATGCATTTGTAACTGGAGTTCTTCTTTAGATGTTTGTATATTTTTACATATAAGTAAATAATAGATTTTTTTTAAATAAATATATTAAATCCTAATATGTGTACGATTTTTCTAAATTCCAACAACTTATTATATTTTTGCAATTTTCGAACTAACTAATTAATTGAATGATTGCTCATAGAATTCCAAAGTCCTAAGCATTTAAATAACTTAGAACGAAAGACCAGTAGAAATTCATTGTTTCTCTCCTAAAAACTTTTACAGTTTATAATCTGAAAATATATTGCTTATTAAACATTGCAATAAGTAATATTTTCAATTTATCTCTTACAATTTATTTTATTCTATTTATTTTTACACAAATATTTATAGAAAATAATTTATTTTTACAAATTTTATTTATGTAAATCTTTTATTTATGCAATACATTCTCTTTACAAAATTTCATCTTCCTTCAGAAAATACACTGCATTTTTTGCTTACTTGAATTCTACTAAGTCAATGTTGTATCAAGGAAATATTTTTATTTTTATTGAATTTTTGATAATTTAAAACGTGCATTGTTTACGACAAATTTTCAATTATATTTCCCTAAAAATTAACCGCTAATAGTAATATTTTTATTTAGTTAAGTCGCTTGATACATGACATAAAAGGATTTATTTCATTAAAAAAGTTATAAGATAAAAAAAAGGTCTTGTTGTGGCTATTTTTAAATGTCAAATAACATGTTTATATTTTGTAAATATTTCGTTCCATAGCCTTTCAGACGGCAGCCCTTCTTATCTAATGAATATGCACTAAATTAATCTGCACATTAATAAAACATAACTCATGAAAAAGCCTTAGAATTCCATCGGTGGAAATCTGATGCATCTCTTGAGAGATAATAACTTTTCTTTGCTAGAAGAAATTTGCATTTGTCTCTATATAAATACCTAAATAGCATACAAAACTAAAATATTTCTAGCAAAATAAAATTCCACAAAATGATTGTAGTAAACACAAACTGTACACTTCTTTTCAAAATAATGATTACTTAATATAATGAATATAAGTTCCCACATAAAGGGAAACAAGAATTAAAAATAAAAACTATGATTCATGAATTTCAAAAGAATTTCTGTCCCAAAAGAGCTTTATATAAGCTTTTTTTTCTTTTATACTGCATTAGAGAAGATTGTTGCTTTTTTATTTGCATAATTTTATCATTTTTTTTCTGTGAATATATTTATATTCGGAAGATGGGAGGTCCCTAAACCAGCATAAATTGTTTTCAATGATAAATATGATTTGTTTATACAAATTTAAAATTTACAATTTTAAAATAGTTGGCTTCAGAATCTACATAAAATAGAAGAAAAAAATTTGCAACCTGTGATATCAGGAGTAAAACTCTGATGTTGAAATTGTGTTCAGCTGGTTGGTTACGGACATTTTAATGTTTTAGAGGTCCTAAAAATGATATATTTTCAAATGAAATTTTGATGTTTACTATATAGAAAAAAAAACAAATTTGGATATATATTGAGGTACTAAGGTTGCTGAAGAACCAAATAGATGTTTTAAATTGTTAAAACCTCATTAATTAAAAATGCTGTGATTAATGCTCATTATTTTGATGGAGCATCCGCATGGTCTTGATTCTTGTAATGAATTCTTCTGAATTTAAAATCTTTAGAAGGAAAAAAAGAAATAGTACATATTGAAATACGATTTCCTAAGGAAAACAGCCATTTCAATCAGAAATACAACAATCTTTCATTTATTTACCTTTTTTTATTGAGGTGCACTTAATTTAAGTATATAGAATTTCATTATATTTGCAAATATATTAATTGGAGTGTAGTTTTGGTAATTTAAGATCTTGTCTATATAATTTGTCATTTCAAAATGATAACATAAAAAAATGTGGAATCCCTTTATATTAAGATAGATTTTTCATGTGAACTCTTAGAGTATTTCGGGATATTTGGAAGCAATCTGAAGACATAAATTTCCTTCATTTAAAATAATTATCTTAAATTCATTAACAGAAAACTATATTTTTAATAGACGTTTTAACGTTCTAAATTGGATGTGTGCCCAGTTTTTGATCAATTTTAAAATAAATGTCTGTTCTATGTAAATGCAAATTTCTTTTACCTTCCTTTTTGTTGTATTACATTTCTGAATATAAATTTATGTGATATAATAAAAAAATGATAATAAAAATACAAATACATCTATTTCAATCAATACACATATTCCCAAAAAATTTATTTTAACAGAAATATTTTAACATTTTTACATTAATTAAACTAAATCATATATGTTAATGTTTTTATAAAATATAAATTAAAAATAATTATGATAAATCATACCATGTTTTTCAATTGAGTAAATGAAAAATTGGATGCTAATTTTGAACTCTAAGTAGCCTAGACATTCTTTGCTAAGTTTTCCGCTTATATTCATCATCAATAATTTCGTAATGTATTATCAATAAAGCAGGTCTTTATCAACCTTAAAATGCAGACATTTATCTCTCTTTTGACATCTTATACCTACTAATAATGCAGTAATTTTGTGTAATTCCGTCAAGTTTCGCCGAAGCATCCTTTCATGTTCGCCGCAAATTCAAAGGTGTGTTCGACAAAGACCACCGCTCATTCTCGAAACTTTCAAGATGAAGAATCAAAACCAAAATTAAAGCGAAACAAGAAATGACTGTAACGGATGTTGTTGCGTAATAGATGTATCTTTTGCTTTTTTTGTATTCGAATAATTATTATAAATATTTTTATCAATGGTGTTACTTAAAATCTCTACGGATAACATTGAAATCATTCAATCGTAATGAATTTTAATGTTTTTGAAATGATAGAAAATTGTATAACCATTGTTACTGGCTTAAATGTCTTGAAAGATTTTATCTAATTTTACAAATGTTAATGAAATTTCACAAATATTTTTATCTTTATGCCAAATCTAAGTTTGACAAAGTTTATAGTTATGAACGCACTATAACATAGCAATCCTAGTATTTAGATCTTTGGCTTAGTAAAGCTTTCTTAATTAATATTTGAAATGTATCAATGTTTTTAATCCTTCAGTTATAATCTAATGAATATGGTAGCTTATAAATGTTTAACATTTGGCCTTGAAGAAGACTATTTCTTTTCTGATTATTGATTAATATAATTATGATTTTCTAATTGTTACAATAATTATAAATTCTCTATTCGGTAGGAATAGTTTTCTTATTTTTAAGGTCATTGGAATTCAGGAGCCTCATAATACTGGAAAGCTGGATTCTTCCCGTGATAGATAAGAAAATCTCTTACCCTTCCCAAAAAATCGAAATGATAGCCCATATTCTCAAGGAATTGATAAATAAAATAGAAACACACGTAGTTGATGTCTATTAAGAACATGTATGCTTTCGGAGTTCTCAGAAAACCTATGTGTCCCGTAAACTCTTCTGAGCTAACGTTTCTCAAAACAAACATGCACTTCGTGTATTCAATCAATCACACTTAACGTAAGAGGAAAGAAATTTCACAGTGATAACCAGGCAGCTCATGTGCAGGTCGTAAGTTTGCTCAACCCGTGTTTGAAATCTTTGAGTTTTCACGGAATGAAATTAATCAGACATTTATGTAGCTTATTCTTATTTCATTATACTTTGCTTCTAATAGCATTTCTCTATCAGTTAGTTACATAGCGAAATACAAAAGATTACTGAATCTGAAATTTTTAGTTAGTAAAATGTTACTTGCATAAATATTATTCTAAAATACTAAGAATATATAGCAAACAACTTGCTGCCACTTAATTAATATATTTTTGATACTTCCAATAAATCATTTTTATGAGATCGATTATATATGGAGACATAAAACGCATTCGGATTCATAATAAATCGTTATACAAACAAAAGGACTAATTTACATTAATGATGAGACCTGTAAAAACTGTTAGTCATTATTTTATTATTTATCCACTTTTAAGTCACATTCGAACAATTTAGATTATGAAATAACATTTTCATTTTTCATCATGAAATGTTTTATTTAGGTAAAAGATTATAAAAATATAAAAATATGCAATAAAATCATAATTTGTTTTTAATTAATTTATATTCAGTTCTTCAAATATATACATTGAGTTTGCATTATTATATCTTGTACTTCACAAACCTCCAAACATGTACATTGATATAATCTATTTTTTTCTTTCTATTTTCTTTTTCTTTTTCAGATTTCTTAATTAATTTCTTTGAATTCTAATACTTAAAGTATGATATATTCTGTTTAAAGCATTCATTTTCACTCCAAAAAATAACTAGAGAAACAAATGAAACCAAAAGTATTGTCCTTTGCTACATTTGGTATTCTTATTTCAAACTTCTTTTAATTAAGGAAAGATAAATTAGGTAATTTTAAAATCTGTGTGCTTAATAAACAAACCAAGATGGGATGATAAAGAAAGGCATCTAGAATTAATCATCACAGTCTTCCATTCTTTTTTTTAAAGCAAGATTCTCAGGAGGGCTCTCTTCAAGATACGGCTATTCCAGGACAATTGCTGAACTAAGATTTACCATGAAATGCTGGCCCATTTAAGGGATAAAACCCTCGTTCTTCTTTAGAGAAGAAACTTCTCAGCAGAAAACAGCGAAAAGCCACAATGAGTGTTCATTATTCTGAGAAATGAGACTCTAAAGTAGTTTTTAAGTGACTCAGAAATTCGGAGGCACATTTTCTTTCCTAAATTATGTCATTTAGAATGATAAAGCTTGCAGATGCACTTTGGAAATAATAGAATTGCTCAGAAGAGAGAAAAAGATTTTGTATACTATTTTCTTTTTGTACGTTATATATGCGATTCATAGGCAGTTTTAGGTTTGAAAGAGACATTTGGCTTTAGCTTTACTACAGTCATAGTCATCCAGACTTTATTTTTTAAAAAAGTGGTAATAATATACTTTTGTAATCATAAAAATAAGAAATAAAAAAAAAATCTGGCTTGCACTGCATCCGAGTTTCTATTTTATTAACTCAAAATTTCAAGACGAAAACAAAATACGATATTAACAATATTTTAACCTAAATTCCATTGTTTCCCCGCTGGAATAAAGTTATTATTTTTTCCACATGTAGAAACAATTTTTACAGTATAAACAGTCATATTAATTAAATTTTGTTTCATGATATTTTCATGATTTTCGAAGTTAAATTCTTTGTATATTTTAAAGTTTTTCTGCAAAGTTTTTCTACAAGCCTATTACATTTGTAAATGTCAAGTCAAAGACTGTGAAAATATAGACTATTTTTTAAATAATGATGTTTTTTTTTAATTACTCTGCATTTGCAAATGAAATATTTATTTCAAATATGAAGGTCTTAACAGCAAATCTGTAAAATAACTGGTGCATTTACTTCTAAACTTTTCAAACAGATATAAAATAAAGGAGTGTGATTTTCTTGTTTTTTCATGTCATTGGAACATTTTTGTGTTGCCTTTTATATTTGATACGATGTCTCTTTGCCTAATATTATATTTCCTCAAATGAAACAATTAAGATGCCATACAAAAAATGTTAAAATAGGAAATGAATTAAACTTATCTATTTGTTAATCAACTCTCCTTCATATCTGAAGCCAGACTTGGGTTGGAAAGGGAAATTAATCAATTAATATCTGCTTAGATCTGTCTGTTGTTTTGATAAAGGAAAAAATAATCAGACAGTATTAAAACAGAAAATGAAAAACTTTTATCATCTGAAATATATTTATTATTAAAATAAATACATTAATTATCATGAAATGACTTTAATGCTGCATATATTTACAAATGATAAAGGTGAAAAAATATTTACCTAATTTCATAACATTATTATAGCAACTTAATATATTCCATTATTCGATCAGGCAATATTCTAAAATTGTTTAACAAAGGTTATGAAAATTCAACAATCCTTGTCTTAGTGCTTATTATTTAGATTTACGATTTAGAGAACTTTTTTGCCATAACACACAAATATATGCAAACAATTAACCGTTAAGTAATATTAAACTTACCTCGAAGAACATATGATGCAGAAAAATTAGGCAATTATTATATTCAAGTCTTACATTCTCTCACTAATAGCTCTTTTACAGATATCATTTCGTTGTTTTTAATTTAAAATGAAGCCCTAAGATATATGAATATCTAAACAATAAAAATAAATTGTATATCTATATTAATGAGAAAAAAATGGAAGTAAAACATCTTCATTTATTTAATTTCATCTTTATCATACGAAGAGAAAAATGCATACGATGAAGACAAAAGAAATAAAGGAAATATTCCACTTTCAAATTTGAATCAATCCAACCTTAAGACTTCTTTGAAAGGTATTTAATGAAATTTTTCTTAATGCGTATATGAAACCTATGTTTTGCTTTTTTCTTATATTGGAGTTTAGTTAACGTTAATTTAAAATCGAAAAGGGAGTTAGTATGCTTCTTTAATAAATAAATGAAACTTCCAGCTCATTAGTGCCACACTTTTAAATAACCATTTGTTTCCTTTAAATATTAGGCTAATCAGACTTAAGTTCCAATACGTTTAGTTCCAATAATGTACCTAAATATGCAGAATCCCACCCCCAAATAAAGAAGTGTTTATTTGCATAGAGTGTTTAGACTTTTGACTCGCGAAATTAATAACGTTTCACTCCGATAGCTTTAATAAAGACAATTGAAAGAAAGCTTTTCAGGGGAAGAATGAAGCACGGTTTTAAAATTACTAGAAAGGGGTGGTACTTCATAATCACTTAGTTGACATTACATTGCGAAGAAAAGAGAGATTGCCAATATGCGATTAATCCTAATAATTTGTTTGATAAATGACAAGAATACTCTTCTTTTGCAGACTGAATTATCTCTTAGCATATTTTCTTACCAGAATATAATAATTATTGGCCTAACTTCCCTTTGTGTATTTAGTTTGAAGGAAATAAAAAAATATATAGATATGAATGTAGGATGTGCATATAGAAAGAGTTTAAAAACATTGTTGTGTTTTATTCATTTAAGGAATTTGGATCTTTTCCATGTTAAAATCATTAAGAACTGCTCAATCAATTATTTAACAGCATTTCAGTGTTGCAAATCTCTTAATTATTTTGACTCATGACCTTCAAACAGATGCAGAGAAATTTAGAAAGAAAATGGTAAAGGAGTTAAACCCTTGTGTGAAGACCCCGGATTAGGACTGATGAATCATTAGTTGAAGATTAAATTCCACCAAATGTATAAAATGTACACTTTCCAGCTAGATATTAAATCCAGTAGAAGAAACCATCTTTCCTATTCTGCAAGTTTTAAAAAGACATAAGAGAAACAAACATCGTCGTCGTCGTTGATCATTAGGATGAGGTTTCTGATTTCAATTCGACGCTCAGGTCGAAAAATTCTCTTTCAATATCTATGGTTAACTAAATTTATTTTTAGAATTTTGTGTAGTTGTTTCAAAATTTAAGGTGATGCAAGCGGCAAGTTCATGTGTCAATAAGTTCGAGAACAAACAACAAACGGAGTAAAAGAGCCTTTAATTAATGAGTTTAATGGACAAGCACACGTCAAAAAAGTAATTTAAAAGTCGGCATTAGAAATATTTTTAAACTACTAAGCGATGAAAGTTGATACTCTAGCGTGTTCGTTATTCACTCAAAATAGATTCAAAATTTAAAAAAATAAATAAATAAATATTCAACAATATCTTCCCTCATATATTAATCTTTCGATAAACTCTTTTTTCTTTTACTAAACGCATTTGGGCACTCTTAATTTTTTTCTGTATTTTAGATGAAATACAATACTTACACACAGTATAAACAATCATTTCTTAAGAATTTTCTAACCCAAATTCAGATATATTCTACTTTATAAATAGCGCTTTCTGAAATTACATTTTTAAATTCGTTATTCTGTCATGTATTTTATTGATGTTGTAGTCATCCCCTCATTGTGCAGTCTTTTATTTTGTTGTAATCATATTAGAAGGCATGAATTAGCGGCTTTAACCATTTCCAAAACGCCATCTCAGTGGTTCTACACCATATATTATGAATGTTACTGACTATTGTTGTCAACGGAACTCGCAACTCTTTATAAAACGGAACAATTTAATAGTTTTACTTTGGACAATCGCCGCTTTTGTTAACATATGCTCTGTATAAATAATGCATTTGTATTATATTCAATTTTTTATTCTTGCTGTCGAAGCTTTGACAACTAAATTTCCGCTTAATGCATTTATACTATATAGCCAAAAAAAAAAAAAAAAACCCCTTAAAAAGCAAGTTATTAGTATTGGATTATAACTTTTTTTTGCAATTAGCTAAATTAATTTCAAAAAATAAAACAAAACATTTTTTGGAGGGCCAGAGAATGTTAGAAACCATGATTCTAAATTGCTAGTTTCATCTTAAAAGTTTGATTCGAAAAAATTATTCAATGTTTTTCCAATATCTTATTGATCGAAATTCTGGCAGTTCTAAAACTATTTGAAATGGCACAAATAAAGACTATTTTATTAATGACTATTAACTGCATACATAAAAATTTTATTATACTATTATTTGCCTTTCAAATTTCTCAAAAATTAATTCACAATTCCAACGATAAACGTAGTTATTTTATGATAGCGAATTTTGATTATAATTCGGAGAAAATTAATATCGAGTTAAAATTACGACAAAAGAATTTGAATAGATTGGCTCACAATAATTGGAATACATAGTAGAATATCTGGCGATCAATATAACTATTGTCATCACATTTAACAATATAACCTGTGAAGTCTTTTGTATGAAAACATGATGAACATGATGAAACATAGATGAAAACATGAACTGTGACTACTGTTTTCACCTTGATTTTTAGAATTATATTTATGTTTATAATTTTGAGTTTGAATCTTGTTTTAATAATGTTAAATAAATTATTTTAGTTAACTTGCATTTTTATTGAATTAGTAGTCAAAGGTTGAAATACAAGTTAGTACAGTCATTTATTATATGTATTGCATTAGTAGCCTGGCCGTGATAAAAGATAAATGTTAAATAAATTAAGCATAATTTAGCATAATCAAAAATAAAATTCACACTCAAAAGTACTAAATATAACAATAGCTTTAAAAGGAGGAAAAGAGCGCCAATTACAAACATGACTTCTTTTGCGAGGGAGATAATTATTGTATAGATCGCCAATAGTTTTCCTTTTTTTTTTCTTATTTTTTTAAATTTTTACAGGCTAAGAAATATAACAAATTACATAATAATAAGAAAAGTACCAGAAAAATTCAGATAACTATAAAAGGAAAAAAATAGATAGCATAAAAAAAATGGGGAAATGTAATTATCTCAACAGGAAAATGCTATTTATAAAATAAGTGTCTTAAACTTGTATTTTGTGAATAAAACAACGTTTCGATCATTAGATTTAATCATGTCTATTGATATTCCATATTCAAATTCGGTTTTGTCTCGTCTCTAGAGATTCCAAGAACAAATTCTCTGAAGATATCCGCAAATACAAAAACAATCAATTTTCGTCTGAAATGTGCTTCAAAAGAACGTTTTTAATGGATTTTTGAGTTTTCTAAAATTAGGGAATTTCAACTAATATCTGTCGGCATAGTAATTAATCTGATAATTTATAGCTATTATGCACTACCGCACTTCAGCTGATTTTTAAACACTTATGACAGCTTGCGTATAAACTTACACAGGACTACTTGTTTATAAGGAAATATTGAATAAATGTTTAGTTACGGTTGACGTTATAAAGTTGTAAGAGTAAATTATATTCAATTTGTTTTTAACATTTTAGCTTTCAGTATCTAATGTAATCGTTATATATGCTGAAGCATGCTACATCAGAAATGAAATTTATTTTATTTTCTTGTGATTTCATAAAGTGGAAATAATTCGCTAAAATCATTTTAAGTTACTGAAAACATTTTTTTAAAAAAATATATCAATCATATTCCACTTAGAAGCACTCCATGATCTAATTAATTAAGGTCAAAAGCAAATATAAATGCATATACTTCAATAAATTAGCTGAAAGTTCATACTTCTTAACATAATGGTTGTGTTTAAGAAGAGTAAAATTTAAAAAATATATATATTAATTTCCAGGTTGAAAATTTTCTATTAGTTTTCACTTCGGATTCTATGTGTATATATATATATATATATGTGTGTGTGTGTGTGTGTGTGTGTGTGTATATATATATATATACACATATATTGTGTGTGTATTCATTTTCTGTAAAAACCATAAATATTAGTTTTTTTTGTGTTTTTATAAAGGCGAGTTGATTTACAAAGAAATAAAAGTATTTATACGATCCTTACAATTACACTTGTAGAAAGAAAGGAAATTTTACTATATATTTTAATTGACGCCAGATCAGTATTCGCAGACCTTGTTGAAAAAGCTTCTGCTCTTTTAGCGACAAAATTGAAGATTCTAGAAATAATAATTAAAAAAAAACTAGCGATTTCTCTTAAAAGCCGAGATTTGAGGTCAAGAAAATCCTATACTATATTAGGAAACTATAAAAAACTAAGTGGCCGCAAGAGAAGGGAATTCTCTTAGATGTGTTGAACGTAGAGAGAGCTCTCTAAATGTTTTACCGTGAGTATTGCGATGTTACGCAGTTATTTAATTAGTTTATTGCTTTTTACCTATGTGCTGTTATTTCTTGAAGTATTTCCTTCATGTAAGTCTCCTATCTACACTGTATTCTCCTATCTACGCTTCGTGTTTTCTCATGGAATTACACGTCATTACCCGCTATCGAATTTCCTTCAATGTGCACCGATATGATAGATTTTCGTAAGGATATTAGTTGTAGTCAAGCAGAACAAAAGAACTTTATTAATTTGAAAAATATTATTTATAAGCGAACGAATTGCTCTATAGTAGAAATTGACGCTCTATAGTAGACAAAGCTATATTATTAATTCCCTTGCTTTGATAAGTTGTGTTTGGCAATGTTGGATTCAAAATTGGCAAATATTCTCAATTCTTTTCAATAAAAATTCTGTGATCTAGCATCGAGTATATGGAGATCCTTTCAAACTCTCGGGAAGTTTCAATGACCTTTAAGCGCATGACTTCAAAAATGGATTTAACTTTGACATGACTATGCTTATAGGCTGATATATTATCTGTTAAATGTGTGAATCCTTATATGGTATGCAATTGGGGCTAGCATTATCAAATATGGCATGTAGTTACTTCTTATTGGTATTACTAGGTATTATTGGTATTACTAGGTATTGGATGATAAGTTAAAAAGCATAGTAAACTTTCAATTGGATTTTTGTTTCAATATTTCTGAAAGTGTCCATCGTTAATTGACGAGCTCATTATTTCTCAAAATACGTTTCGATGTGAATTTGAAGTTTAGACAAAAAGTCTTTTAGTGATTCCAGTTTTAATTCAATAAAATATTTTCTCTAATCATTTTTAGAAATTTTCAAAGACATTTTGATATTTATTTTATATTGATATATTCCATTTTTTTTCATTCCTATACCTATTACTGATGCAAAGTACGTGTGAGAGACGAATGGAAGTTACATCTTCTAAGAATTTCTACCTTCTGTTTGGATTCAAGATATTAAGAATTAATCCTCCTATTATATAAAAGAAATGCAGTGATGATCTGTAGGCCTGTGCTTAGAACTGAATTATACGAGTTATTGGGAAACCATTCTGTCATCTTTTTTATTTTGATTTTTGTCCATTTTTTTCCACATAGCGTTGAAATTTTTAATAAATTTTTATCTTTATTAAATCAAAGGTAGCGTACTTTGTTTACTAAGTAGATATGAGCCGGCGTCATTGCATAGGGGTAGCGCGTCTTTCACGTGATCTGGGCGTCCCGGTTTCGAATACCGGTTCGGGCATGGTTGATCTTCATCTGTGGTCTCTCTGTGAGGTGTGTGACTATGCCCCATGTAAAAAATAGTTGTGCAAGCGAATGTGTGAGTTTCATCTTCATATGAACTAGAAATCAGACTTCTGTTCTCGGGTGCTCAGGGGTCTTTACCCTCAGATGCTACTGCACCCCCTTTCCTTGGTAACCGGTCACGATATCCTCATCATCATCAAATAGACATGAATTCTTCATAGTAAGAATTTTTGCTGTCACTCAGTGTATAAAAAAGCAATTTGTGTACTATATAATGCTAACTATGAAAACAAATAAATGAAGTGATAATAAAAAAGGGGTTAGAAAAAGTTTGTAATCTAAAATAAAGGATATAATATAAAATATGACGAAAGCATTTAAATAAGCAAAGTTATATAGCTTAATTTACTTGGAACGTGAAAAAACTATGTTTTTCTCAAGAAAATATATATTTCACTATACTCAAAATTTAATCCTATTTATGAACACGTAACTAGTACCCCATGATATTCGAAATATAGTACAAAGGGAGGATGACAAATAAATTTAAAATATACTGAGGCCTGGAAATATGGTCTTCATACCTCAAACTCAGTTTATGAATGACTTGCGTATTAGATAGTGCGTAGTATATTATAATAAAAATACATATGTTTTTATACATATGTATGTTTTAATGTGGCTTTTCTTGTCTTACCTAAATTTATTTAAAACCAAAAATATTTTGCATCATTTTAGAGCAAATATTTAGTCAGAAAAGGACGCACAATTTCTACATCAAGCGAATATTTGAGTAAAAGAAATTATATTCTAAATTAAAGCTTATATAGTGAAAATAGGTAAAATATTCATTTTCCTACGTCAAGTAAAAGTGAAATTATATATTTTCTTGAAAATATATTATATCTCCTTTCTTGTTTGGATCATATTCCATTTGAATAAAAAATGATTCAAGTTATAAGTATGAAATTCATTTGATGTTTTAATGCAGTAAAACTTGCATTGTTTAGCATATATTTTAGATTTTAGAAACTTAAAGTACCTCACGGGGAACGGAAAATTAGTCAATTAGTGTTCCATGAGGAAGCACAATAGATTTACTAATAAAAGAATAAAACAAAGAAAAATACATTTTTCAGAGCTTTTAAAATTGAAAAGAACATTTTCTAAAAATATATTTAGTATCTGTTTCATTTTACTAAACTTAAGTCAGCAAATCAACTGTCTGGTGTTTATGCAGAGTATTTATATATCTATGAATAAAACATATTTAATGAAAATTCGTTTTAGTTCCGTCGATGGGAATTGAATACGGCTTCTAAAAGATAATAACTATTGTTTCCTTGGCGAATTTCCGCACTTTCGCTTGATATAAATGTCTGAATAGCAATGTAACTAATTCACTTTTTCTTTTTCACGCTTAGTTACCATTATATGCCTATAGTAAACAAAGGAAAAATATATATATCGAAGTAATAAGTACCTATTATAAGGAATCTAACATTTCACAGTGAAGCACATTAAAATTAAAAACATTATCTATGAATTTACTTCAAAGAATTTCTCTCTCTCGAGAATTTATTTAGATCCATTTTATCTTTAATATCGAAACGGAAGAAGTTTATAGAACATTAATTTTCACTCCTTTTTGAATATACCATTTATTATTATTTTTGGGGGACAGCAGAGAGGAGGAGGATCTTTCAAAATGAGCATGTTACAAATTTTTGAAAGACAGTTTCAGATCCTAGTATTTTATGCTATCCATTCCTATTTACTGGCATATTAATACGATATTTGATTCAAATATATCATTTGTAAATTATAATATTTTGCATTTGCTCTATAATAACATCATTTGGTATTCATTGTTTTTATGAAGCCCAAGGGACACAGGAAATTATACAGCTAAGTAATATACCTCATATTAACAAAATGTTTTTGAGGCATTTAAGTTTGATATAAGTTTAATTTAATCCAGTGTGTAGTGATATAATGTGAATTTTCTGAAACATTAACACAGTAAACAAATTAGCTAAACACAGTAGCTAAAAATTGGTGAGAAATGATTAAAAATTTCTAATAAACAATTCAGTCAAAATGACCAATTCTTATTGGAAGCACACGCCAGTATATATTTTAAATAACATTTGTTAAGAACTTACAGGGGACACTCATAATTTTCTTCATGCAGTTCAAGTTAGAAAATTTTTATTCAATTTTATTTAAGGCAATAGTTTCCAGTTAAGAAAATAATGATTAGTTAAAACTCATTAAAACGATTTTAAAATCTAAAGTATTGTGGAATTGGAATTTTTTTCAAAGTAGATAATAAATATATTTTGTGATAATCAGTTTGCTTAATGAGTTCTATGTTTTATTGAAAAAATATTTTTTTAATGATATTCAACAGTATTTTCCAATCTATATCTTTTCACTCTGATTTATATTCTCATAAAATTATTGATTCATCTTCTTCTGAGACAAATCATAGAGCGTAGAAATCTGAACGTTTAATAAATATTTCTAACCATTAAGAAATTGAATATTTTTTACAAATTAATCCCTTAAATTAAAGTATGCATAATTTGAGAACGAACTCATATTCTTTTCATTGATATTTTTTTAAAAATCTAAATAGCACCGAATGAAGATTAGAGATTTATGTTAGATGACTTAAGATTTGCTTGAAGTTTTCATTTATACAACATTTAATAACGTGGGGTTATTTGTCTACTTCTTATCGCTCCTTCCTACAAATTATAATATTTTCGCAAGAATTTTCCGTACCTCAGTGAAATTTTGCTTCTTAAAGATAATTGATCCGAATTGCACAGGTCTAAAATTTTTCAGAAGAGATTTCATTCATATTTTTCCAATTCGTCTTAATAAGCCTAAAAACAGTCCTATTAAGAATTCTGTTGGCCGATTAATTTCATTATATTTTGATTTAACATTATGTCATCCTTCCAGCAGTGAATTAAAAAAAATTAATTCCAATATTCCAAAAAAACATATTAATACAATTTAATTATAAATAAAAAATAGAAAGAAATAATTATTCTTCTATTACTAAAAACGCATATTTAAAATTCTTTTTTATTAAATTCATTCGAAACTTTTTATGTATTTGTCATAAGGAGAATAACTTGTTCGACATACTACTCCTTGCTTCTACGGACTGCAAACTGTTTTCAATTTAACTGAATGTTAAAAGAAAAGAGTCAATAAAAACCAATCGATTTAATTTCTTGAGTACATGCTTATTTGAAAATATTTTTGCATTGAGAACGGATATAATTTGCTGATGCATGGAATAGTATATAAAGAGAGTAGATTATGTGGGAGGACTTTGAGCGATATAACATACATATTAATTAGAATTGTAAAGAAATGTGCTCTTACAATTGATACCAATCATTCTTGACAAAAAATAGCAGTGTATATATATATATATATATATATATATAACTTTAATCAATTAAAACAAATTTAACCATTAAAAAATGAAGAAAATTACGTCGAATTTTTAACGTAATAGTGATTTTTATTTAATTTTCATAAATATTTATTCTTTCTTTATTTATTTATTTTGAAACTGGGTATCGAAAAAAAACACTACCAATAATATGTAAAAGAGAGAGAGAGAGAGAGAGAAAAAAACTAAAATTTATTTCAAACTAAAAAGTTCCAATTGAAATTTAGCTTTATAATTTTTTACTCTTTTATTTTGAAAAGAAATTTATTTTACTTAACTTCAAATTTCAACCATATTTAAAAATTATATTAATAAATGTTATATTAGTAAAATAAATTTATTTCCAATTATTTTCATTATTTACCATTTCTTTAAGTATATACGAAAGTAATAATTGGTAAAGACATTCAGTTATGATCTGATTGCAATTGAATTAATGGAAAACTAAAAAAAATGTTAATCTTTGAAAAAGGAGATGAAAATTTCATCCATGAATATTTTTTTTTCATTTATTATAAATATAATGGTTACTCTTACCTTACTTTTTAGTTCTAATAATATTTGGCATTTTCTTTTGAAGAGCGTATGCCCCTTAATTATTTAAAAAAAATTAGTTGGATTATATTTTAATTTTTTTTATTTCATCATGATAAATGGTACTCATCTACAATGTATGTCTTAATGCCTATATTTTTATAAAAAAAATGTTTTTTTGCATTTTTATTTTATAGGGCATTTTTTGCATTTATATATTTTGTTTAAAATTGAATTAAAAACTAATTGAAATAGTGGGAATATTTTAAAATATAAGATAAACTAAATTCTTAAATTATTTCCAAAAGGAAAATTTTGAAGGCTATTGTTTAATAAAGAGAATCCACTGTTTTATATTTCATTACAAAAAAAAATCCTACAATTCTAAATCGTTTTACATTATCCATATGATGACATGAAATTATGAAAACTTATTTAAGTTAGCAGTTGTTTTTTAATCTGGTAAATTAAATCCATGAAATTATTTAAATAGACTTCTAAAAGTTTTAGAAACATATTAAAATTTCTAAATTAACAATATTTAAGATCTAGGTTGATAATGAAAATTATAAGTTTCATTAAGAAATGATTTCATTAAAATTAAATTTAAAAAAAACCCCCAAAAAAAATAAATAAGGAATATTACTTTACCTTACTCGATACATTTAGCATGTCGAAATGTTCTAGTATTTTGTTCCAATATAAATTTTAATACACCATATCAGATTATGAAAATATTTCCATATTATGCATGTTTTTTCATGTATGATATTATCTGTTTAAAAATTTATTTTCCACCATTAAATATCAAATAATGAGATAATATCACGTTGTTGCATATTATGTTCACATGCGAAATTGGCCATGAAAAAAAATAAATCAAGTTACTTTTTGATTTAAATATCAGCTAGTGGGTAAAAGCAATATAACATAAACATTTATAAATATAATCTGAAAAAAGTTATAAAATTTTCCCAACATTTTATTTGCAAAATATTATCAGAATGAAAATTTTCATGAAGTTCACATTGCAAGAAGAATTTATGACAAAAAATGTTTTTGATTTAAAATTCGGGCTTATTTGAAGGATGAAGCCTTTGTTTTTTTCCAGCCATACATCTTCGCAAGAAGAAATAGCTGAAAACTACACTTAGTATCTATTATTTTTAGAAATTGAGAACTTAAAGTCTTTTTTAAGGGACTCTAAAATTCTGAAATGCATTTCCCTTTTCTAAATAATGTCATTCAAAATGATAAATTTTGGAGATGCACTTTAAAAATGCTATAACGGCTTGGCCAGAAGAAAACTATTTTAGAGATATTTTAGACGAGGATCTTATTTTTGAAACTATCAAATACTGACATGTTGCGATTTACTAAAGCAATTTAGAAATAATATAAATTTCACTGAGGTAATTGCTTCAATTGCATTTTAATTTTAATGTCTCCAAGCTTTGTTTCTCTAAGCTCTAAAATTAAAAAAAAAAGAAATTTTTTGAAATAAATATTCTTAAAACATATATATATTTTGGCTTATTTTCGTTTTAATTAAAGTAAATAGCTTATATTTGTATAAATATTTTGAAAGAGTTCAGAATATATATAAAATATATTCTTTTGAAATCCTAAAATCATTTTATTTACATTTATATTTACTCAACAGCATTTGCATTCTGCAATATTTGCGTTTAGTCTTTATATGTAAGATAAATCTATTCATTGAAAAGAATGAATATCTATAAATTTGCATGGGATTAGAGGTGCATTTTATCCTGATGTTTTTCTATTTCCGCTAATTATTATTCTCCATTTTATTTTTCATTTGTGGAGAATATTTGCTATTTTTTTTTGAAAGAAACACTTATTCAAATACTTTATTAAATGAAACTTATTTGAACGTGCATGTAAATTTCTTTTAATGCATATAGCTAAACCTTTAAAAATGATAATGGTCTTGGGTATTTTATAATTGCAATGTGGGCGTTTTATTTCATTTTATTCTTTAAATGTGTAAAAATATCAATAATTTATAAAAATTTTAGTCATTAAAATTTTTGGTTCTAAGCACTCTTTAGTGTTTAATATGCATCAAATGTCTCATAAATAGGCTTTAATTATTAATTTAACCAAATAATTATAATGTTTATGATACAGGATTACCACGACAGCAAATATTTAGGTAAATGTAAAATATATATATATATATATAATCAACATGGTTTAAGTAGAATTAGAGGTATAGTTTCGTAGATTCCTCCTTTAGCGTACAGTTTATACAACCGTTCTATCATCAAATCTTTTGAATTTTACCTTCTTCGGTGTGCATATATATATATGTGTGTGTGTGTGTGTGTGTGTGTGTGTGTGTGTGTGTGTGTGTGTGTGTGTGTGTGTGTGTGTGTGTGTGTGTGAAATATAATTCATTTTTTTAAGGAATCATGCAATATTTATTCCAATGTTTTCGGATTATCTTTAACCTATTTGTCTTCGGTATAAATATTTTTTTTAATAAATGGTGGATCGCATAATATATTTTAAGAGAAATCTGAAATATCTACTATGAATCTTGTTTAATAGTTTCAAATCAATATTTATCTTAAAACATGTAAGAAAATGTAAACAGACTAATTCTTGTTTCTAGTTTTTTTCATAATTTGTTGTTCTATATGAAAAGTAGAATAATCAACAGAAAAAGAAAAAGAAATACATAACAGTAAAATTACATATTGATAATCCATAATTTAAAATACATATACAGAAAACAAAATGAAATATAATATATAAAAATATATATACTATATAAATATATAATATATATAATATATACTGAATTTCTTGGATTGTCAATAATTAGAACGTTGTGGATTTCACATTTTCATATTTAGGAACATTGCTAAGAGAAAATATTAAAAATAAATGACTTGTTGAACCAAATACTTTTTTGGCAAGTTAATCCCATCATATTAAGAGATTACTTCAATCACAAACAGACTTTGACCGGTCTCAGAGACATTGGGAAACATCTTGTCTGATATTCAGTAAAAAATTTATATATGGTTATTTCAAGCTCAAACGGAAGACTTAATACCAAAATACGAATCAAACCAGAGGATGTGGACACTCCAAAACTTTTTCGCATACTCTCTAATAAAATTGTTATCCTACAGAGTGCCTTACATAGCTTGGATTACAATAATTTTGAAATACTAAATTTGGCGGGAATTTAACATTTTTACTGAATCTGTCGTGTGATCGTTGGAGAAATTTTTGGCAATTAACCCATGTCATGCTGTTAATAGCATCCAAAAATCAAATTTCTATTTTAGAAGCGTTTTTTTCCAACCTATAGAAACAAATATTTTATATTGAACTATACATATAGTCACAAAAAGTCTCACCAAATTTCATAAATTTAAGTCATTGCGATTTGAGTTATCGTGTTTACATGTTTCTGAAATTATAGACCAACAGACGGCCAAACCCTTTTTGGATTTTACTGAAAATTTGACACATGTTTACAATAGAAATATTAAATATATGCACCAAATTTTATCTGTCTAATTGTCTTCATCTTATAGTTATCGTATTAAATTACATCCGGACTTCCTCTTCACAGATTTTGCTTAAACTTTGATACAAACTTGGTGTGAATGCCGCATACTTCGAATCCTTTTTGAGTTATCTATTTCCCAGACAGAAATTTTCCAAAATTGTGTTTTTCTAACTTAATATGTCTAAAACGCAGATATTAGTCAAAATCTCGAATCTGAATTTTTTTAACTATAATAATACTTTATACTTTTATAATATTAACTATTATAATATTATATACGAGAAAATAAAAAATTGTTATCTGGATTAATATAAATTTGTTGTAATTTTAAGACTATGAAAGTAATTGCATAAAATCCTGGACACTTAATCATTGTACTGGCAAAAATATGAATTCTTAAATTTTTATTTATAGGTAAAATTGTCAGTCAGTTTTGATTTTGACTTCTTCGATATTTGAATTACTATCCTTCTATTTAATTATTCTATAATATTTTACTTTTTCCTTTCCTTATATAATTATTTCCAATATTTATGTATAATTTTGTATTATTTAAATATTCTAAATTTTAAATATTCGCACAAAATTGAAGAAAAAATAACGAACTGTCGATTGACTGTGGACCCCTTTCAGAATCATTGAATCAAGTTCGCTCGTCCAATGAGTGAATATTCTGCTGATTGTCAATATTGACACACAGTTGTTAACGTCTGCCTAAAATTGGCCTTGTTTTGTCTTTTGATGGTCTTCTTACTTTGGTGACTTGTTCTCAGAGAATTGCATCGTTGTTTTTTCCCGTTCAATATACCGAAAAAATTCAGTCGGTAGGGATATAGTTTGCTTATATTTTCATTCGAATGTCAAATCTACTTTTATATTTTCACAAAATCCTTTTTAACTCATTTTAGAATTTTTTTTGAAAAATTGAAAGAAGCAATTAACCTAGCAATTAAATATAAATTAATATCAGTATTGCTTACTTTTAAGATTAGCTGAAGCGGGTTATTTTTTCTTTGTATTAATATAATCAAATGTAAATGCTAGACAATCAGAAAATTTAAAATGAACAAAACTTTCCAAGACATACTTCTGAAATTAACTATCTCTAAATCAGAGTCTCTAAAAAATTGAATTACTTAGCTTCTCCCAGTATATACAAAAAACAGAAACATTGGACAGATTTATTTTGAAATGACACCATCATTAATTAAAATCTTAAGAATACTCAACATTCTTTTACTATAAATTAACGAAACTTTTAAATAACGATTTATTTCCTTTGAAATGCGAAATTAATCAGGTCAAAGATTCAAGAAGCTTAAAATATTAACGTGAAGGGAAAATATAGAAGAAAGAAAGATCATCTTTGATAACAAAAGTGCTTCTAGCCGCAGGATTGTTCAGACTTTTTACCAGATAAATTAATAACACTTCATGATAAAGACTTTCATAGAGACAGTTGAAAGAATGTATTTTTGTGTTAATAATGGAGCTCTCATTTAAGAACGGCATTAGAAAGGAAGGCCTCTTCATAGTCACCCAGCACGTTGCAGCACTAAAAAAAGAAGAAATTCATCGCCTTCTATTTATTCTATGGAATTGGAATGGAATTATTTTTGTACTAGAGATTGAATCATCTTTTGGTATATTTGATTAGTAGAATGCGATAAATATTTTTCTTATTAGCCATGATTTAATTATTTCAAATTGAAGACGTAATTAATATAGGATCGATTATATGATTTAAGGTTCTACTTAGAAGAAAAATTCAAAAGAAAAGCGACGATTAGATTTCTCCAAAAGGAATATAGTTCTTTTTCCCCAGTGAAATTACTAAATGATATGCACGAAAATATTCCTGTTTATTTCCGTATGCTGAGATAATCAGTCCTGAATATTTGTTGCCGTTTCCCTAAAGAAAATAAGCTAAAGACTTCGGTAATCCCTTTTGATATGAATCATTTCGCTTTAATTCAAATTGTTCTTAAAATTGGGAAAATAAAATTTACAAAAGAAGAACAAGGACTTGTGACATAGTGGTGAAAAATAATTCTGGGTGAAAGGAAAACGAAATCGAAACAAGTTTTCGCTAAAGATGCGCTATGTACGCGAACCACTTGCGTGTCAATTTTGTTGGAGTCGAAAGCTCTCAAACTTTTGCGTATTAAATGTTTGGAGAATGAGTTGGAATATCATGTTACTTTTATCTGAATATCTGATCCAAAGTGCTGTCTCAAAGTAGTGATAACTATTCAAAACAGGGCCATTAATAAGACAATGGAAATAATGCATATGCTTGTAAGCAAGATTTAGTTAGTACGCTTGACAGCATGTGTTAAAAATGTAAACGAGCTGAATTTTTTGTTGTTTTCTATCCAAACTTATAGAAATATGGTTTAAACATCGCTTTAATAATATTACAATATTAACTCCGAAAGCCTGCGAACAGTATATAACTGTAATTGCATTAATTAATGATTTATTATCATAATTAAATGGAAGTTTTTTATAATAACAAGTAATAAGATAATTTATAAATAATTCTCTTAGAATGTCTGGAAACTCATATAAAGAAATTTTAGCAATTTATCTAATTAGATAAGTATTTAAAGATTGTAGATTAAAAATAAACGAAAGGCTTTAAAAATAATTCTAAATTAAATCAGAAATTTGCTAATAAAGGATATCAAAATTTTACTCAAGATTTGGATTTGCCACCATTCGTGCAGTAAAGTGTTGGCAACCATATTAAAAATAATATTTGACAAATGATAGTTTAGGGATAGTAAAAATGAAACCTTACAAGATGGAATAACGTGCTTTCATTGTTGAAAAATATTTTAAAAATATTGGGATTTTGACGGCCAGAGTTCGAAAATGTGAGAATTAGCAATATAGATTATGTGATTTAATACCATTGTATTTCTTTTTATAAGGTAATTTGAAGTCAAAGCCATATGCCAACATGCCCACAAGCACGCGTGCATCGAAGATGAAAATTCAACAGTTCATCAACAAAATTCAACCACATTTATGCAAAATGGTTATGGAAAATTTCGACAAAAGAGAGCGTATGTACCAGCAAAAGAATGGAGGTCATTTGCTCTATGTGTATATACATTACCCTATCCTACATAACCCTACATTCATACATCCCCTATCCTGCGAACTGTACTATTCAATAAAAATATAACAATTTAAAGAAAAAATATTATTTAACTCAAATCCTGTGTTAGCACTTTATTCCATCGTGTAACGCTCCATTTTTATTAACCTTAATCTGTCAGCTGTCAAATGGATTTTTTTAAATATAGTATGCCAGTACTTTATTGCAAGTGGTGGCAAATTCAAATATTGCATTGATTTTGGGACACCCTTTAAAATAGGATGCCTACAGTATGATTTTTTCTGATTAAATCAATACTTTCACTTCGCAATTATTCACATTTTCTGTGGAATTTCAATAAATTATACAGTGTGGTACATCTTAAAATGCAAAAAAAAAAATCAATTTTATTTCGTTTAGTGGTTTTAAATGGATATTTCAAGTTAAATTATCATCGCTAAAAATGCTGAACTCTATTTAAGAATTATTTTTTTGCATGATTTTTCTTTCTTTTTGTCTTATTTATGATTAGGCTGATCGTTAAAATTTTATTGCATTAAGACTAATTCTTGCTCAGATATGCGCAACACCTTGATAAACAAGAGTAAGAAAAGGACCGTTAAAAAACATTCACATTTTACATAAGGAAATATGGATAAACAAACATATACCTCATACGTTATTTTTTTAATGATATTTAGCTTCATTTCTACCAGGTAAATTTGCAATAATTAGACCCTGAAAAGTGTGGGAAAGTCGAAAACACGTTGTTAAATTTGAATTCATGAGGCTCAAAATAATTCATTTATGGAATATGTAGATTTGATTTATTGTATTATTTATTTATTTTAAATTTAAAATATATTTCCAAAATTTGTTGCAAAAACATTTTGTAACTAATTAAGAAATTTGGATACATATTTAAATATATTCCTAAACTTTACAAACGCTAAAAATTTAATTAAGAATTTGATTAGTGATTGCGTACAAAGAAACTTCAAATAAATAAGTTTGATTGTATTTGCATTATTTAAAGACCTATAGTTATTTAATTTCCTATGGTAACCAATCTAATATTGTTTTTTTTACGGATCTAATAGTATAAAGCTAATTTTAACTAAGAGAACTGAATACCGAAAAAAAATTAAATTTTAATTTAAGCCAAAATTTCTGAATGAGAATTTGCATTTAATAAATATTATGTCTAGCGATCTTAATCTTTGTCTACGTAATTTGATTTAACTGTACTGTAGGTAAACTTATTATATATTAGTATTATTATAAATTAGTTACTAAATTATAATATTATAAATTAGTTTAAATTACAATATTCTTCAATTTCCACGGTAAATTAGTTTCAATTTATTCTCCAAAGACTCAATTTATAATTTCAAATATCTAATTTTTAAAAAATAAGTATGTTGAAATATGTAACTTCTAATTTGGAATATATGAGAGAGCTTTCCTAATAATTTCAAATAGTTAAATAGTTATTTGAATTCAATTTTACAAAATTCATAAAATGATTATGCATGAATAGTATGATTCCGTTTAAGACGTTTTACATTAAAGAAAAAAAATTATTTTTATGGCAAACTCATATATTATAAGAAAAAAATTGGAAATTATTATTTAATTTATTTATTGGAGAGATGTCTTTTAAAAAGAATGAAGTTTGAATGGCAAATTAAATTTGGATATGAAGATTATTTACCGTTCTTTATTTAAAATTATATTTTTATATTTATTTAAAATTATAATTTTAATTTGAATATTGAAGATTTTATGTCTCTTTATTTCGAATTCATATTTCAACATTTATTCAAAAACATACATTCAATTTATAAAAATATTTTTCATTTAAAATGGAAAGATTTTAATGATATAGTGATAAAAATTAGAGTAAAAATTCCGTAAATGGTCTCCATACGACAGAAGAATACTAGAAATAGAAATTTAGAAATTTAAAAGGAAGAAAGTTTTTATTCTTTTCTGAGGATATTTGTACCCCTTTTTCAAAAAAAAAAAAAAAAAAAAAAAAGGACTATCAACGCAAATATTTACCACTACTGGTTTTCTATAAATTATGCAATATAGGAATGATGCGATTCTAGAAGTTTATGCGATTCGATTAATGTAATCTTAGTCTGTTAAATAAATGTAAGAGTAAAATTGTTAAATTCTGCGGTGAAAGAGAAAGGTACACAAAAATAATATTAAAAATCTTTGTCAGTGCTACTTTCTATTCCAAATATTTGTATAAATATTTGCACATATTTTGATATTCTTCACAATTCCACAAACACTGGCATCCTACGGCATTCTAGTAGTTCGTATTCTTCTTTTTGTATCCAAGAGTAAATACACCAAACACAAAGATCTCAAAGTTGTGCTGTTTGTCTTAGAAAACACAATAGAATTTAATAAAATTTAAACCATAAATTTTACATAAATTTGCATTTTTAATAAACAAAAAGCTGGCATGACTAAAAAGAGTGTTTCCGAAAAATGTACTTAGAATTTTTAACTTATTGTTTGATAAGATTGAAAAAATAAATTTATTGGAATTAGGTTATTTCAAATCATTGCATGTGCAAATTAAAATTTCTCTCTCTCTCTCTCTCTTTTTATATATATATATATATTTAATAATACAATTTTTTAAATTAATTTATATTTAATAATACGAATTAAAACAATGAAACCGATTGCGACAGTTAAATTTTTAAAACTATTAAAATTAGAGAACAAATATTAGGTTTATAATATAGTTAAATATATTATATATAATTTTCGTTACAATATAGTTAAAAGTATTTTTTTTTTTTTTTTTTGAGTTTTCAGACAATGTAAAAATCCTTTTCTTAAGAACATATTTTTATGCGATAAAGCTGAGAAACACCAGAAATAGTTGCTGGACAAAAGCTATAGAAAAGGAAAAATGACATAAATTTCTGATACAAAAATGCTATATAAAGTAAATATTAACAAAACAATAATATAAAATCAGAAATGAGAGCACATTATAACATGGCTAAACAAAGAAGGGATTTAAAAGGAAGAGAAAGATTTATATAATTTTATTTTATCACCTGATGAGCAAATTTATGCATTGTTTTGCAAATTTCATGCTATGCTTCTATTTTTAATGCTGATTTATGGGTTATTTCCACAGTGTTTTTTAAATTCCAGTATTTTACACATTTTCTTCTTTGCTTTTGCTTTTCCTCGTATGTTTTTATGCACTGTTTCATCTTTATTCCAGTTTACCTCCATTTTTCATTTTATTTTTTTATTTTGTTACGTTTTTCTTTTTTCTTTTATTTTCTGTTTGTTTATTATTTTTTCTATCTATCTATCTATCTATCTCTATATATATACATATACACATATTATACAGTCCTCAGATCAAATAGGCATATTTTATAAATCCTTTCAGAATTGTGACTAAATCTGAACAAATAATTAATTTTAAATATTAGTATTTTAGACAATTTTAGAATAATTCCGAGACAAATATCATATCATATCTGATATTCGAGACGAATATCAACATAGGAAAGGTATTTGATATGCTCGATTTAAATTAATGCAGTTCAGATTCGGATCCACGTTTCATGTTTCGATCTACTTTGGCTGCAAAATAGTAGAGCTTTATTTTGTTTACTATTGTGATGTGCGATAATTACTTCCTTAATATTACTAATAGAATTGAGACACTATATAAAAATTTAATTTTATAACTTATTTAGAAATAACCTAATTGACGTAATAACTATTTTGTTATATTAAATGTTCATCATTTAAAGCATTTTATTTTAATTCGACGTGCATACTTATATCCAATTTTTTAAAAATAGGTTATTAATCGATTAATGAAGTGGCCAACTTGTATATTTAGTTATTTGGAATGCTTCATATATTCATTAGTGTAAATTTGTGGCTTTCTGTTCATCTAGGTGTTTTGTTATAATTAGTCCAATAAGGTAGACTAAATTCGTTTTTAAATGTTAAATTAGTTTAAGAAATTGTTTTTCTTCCATTAAATCAAACTTTCAGTTCACTTATGGGCTTTTTTTCTTATAATGTTACACTCCTAGAGAAAACAACATTTTGTTTAAAATCATGCAGAAAAAATTTTTTCTTCGGGACGCAAAAAATAAAATATCAGGCACGTAAATCAAATAGTCTGATAAACTTAAATCCAATCCCTAGAATATTTGTTGAGGAAATATGAAAATTTCTATCTTCAACGAATCAATATAAATCAATCGAATAATCATCGTAAATCAATAATGCATCTGTAAAGTCAGCAGAGACTTCAAAAAACAAAGTTTATGACTTGCAGGCATCTAATACTATTAAAGCAATTACTATTGTCTACGTATCAATATTGCGAGAGCTTGTTCAATAATCTATACTTATAATAAAGCTCAATGTGTGTGTGTGTGTGTGTGTGTGTTGGCGCTCTACAGGCCAAACCATTCAACCTTCAGCTACCAAATTTAGCACGTGTATACCTTGGAGGCCGGGAATGTGCACCTGGAGGTTATTTTTTCGAATTTTTAATTATAATTTTACTTATTTAAAAATTAAGCGAAATTTTGGCGTGTTTCTGCTATAACTTCCGAAAATATTACCTCACAAAAAAGAATTTTACATGACGTTAAAGATCAAAAATTTATCTTTTAAATGATAACAATGTTTTAAACTTAAAATTAAATTTCTATTTTTAATGAATTATTAAATAGATATTTTAACTATATTTTTCAACAATTTTTTTCGTACAAAATAAAAATAAAAATTAAGCTGCACGAGCACGTTTCGCATTCATGGGAAAAAATTAGCTTTTTTCAAAGTGTTGATATCACATTGATTAATGCTCCAATTAAAAATAAATTAAATCTTTTTGGAAAGGAAATCTGAAAAAATATAATTTTCGGCACGTGTCTGTAGGAAATGAAACAAATAGGAAATATTATTTTTTCTAAAAAATAAATTCAAGAAAAATTATTTTATGATCTTTTACACTCTATATTATTAATCCAATAAATCAGTTTTATTTTAAGGCAAGTTTTGTTTAATATGAACAGAATATCCATTCAAATCAGGGCAACACAGCTAATTTATAAACCTTTAGTAAGACACAGATCTGCTAAAATGGTCTAAATGGAAAATGATTATATTTTATGCAACTTGATTCAATAAATGCTCTAATAAATAACGAATTTTTGATTTTACATAAAGCTGCTGCTGTGGAAATCACGATTAAAAAAGTGTTCTTGAAATACTAATATTTTAAATAAAAAGAGTTAATTTCCAATCAACTAAATCAATCACTTAAACTGACTGATTTATGAAAATTTGAATATCACTATTCAATAAAAAAAGGATAATTTTAGATTTTCCATCTATCGTTTCAAAGAAAATACGCCAATCAGCGCGCAGGTTTTTTAAGATCAATTGGCCTAAGATTATGAAAATGATGAGTTTTACTAAATTTTTAACATTCAAATCTTTATAAATAAGTCTTAGTTGATCGTGGAAAATAGAAACATTCATTCATTTATTTAAAATTTGGTGTGTCCAGAATATTTCTCAGAATAAGATACCTTACTGCATTAAATTTAGACTTCATAATTTTTGAAATATATTTATAGGCCGGAACAAAATATTATTATTGATTTCATTTCAATCCTTTTGAAAGCAAAACTAAAAACTGAATTTTATGCTGAATCTGAGAAATTTTTGTTGAATTATTGTTTGAGATATTACATAAATTATGAAAAATATTTTGTAGTTCACATAAGACTAAAATACCAAGCGATTCTGTTTGCAATACTCATATTCAATAATAATAAATAAATAACAATAAATATATATATATATAAAATAAAATATATATAAAATATATATAAAAATATATATAAAATAAAACGCTTGGTTTTATTAAATATATAAAATAAAACGCTTGGTTTTATTAAAAAAATATATTTATATTAATTGCAATTTCATCATTTCCACTTTAAATTAAAGTTGTAGTTTTTCCGGAAATGACAACACATTAGCAAAATATATATAGTAAATTGAACGAAACGATCTAAACAACAGTATAAGTTTGGTATGATTATCAAAATTTAAAGATTAAAAATGTTTTGTTTGAGAATCTATTAAAAGACCAGTTACTTAAAATATTTAATTGAAAATTGTAGAGAGCGGTAATACTGGCGAACCGGCTGGTCGCCAAAGGCGGATAGTATATTATAAATCTCCACCAATAAGTAGACGAGTTATTCTGGAATGTTACCTAAATTTTAAGATATTGATACTCAGCTATTGAGGTGGATGTAAAAATATTCAGATGGTTATTAGATTAATTGTAAGGAGGATTCGAAATTAAATTAATTTTAATTCCAAGAAATATAGACTTTGATAGCATTGTCACTTGACGTAGATTTGGCACTTTTCTAGTTTCTCCTACCACTATTTCTAAGGTTTTCATTTAAAGTAGTTTAATCATGTCGCATTTAATTTAGCTTTAGACATTCGCATAAGTACAAGGGGTGTTGAAATGAAAAAGTACGAAACATCGTAACAACGAAACCATTAACAAATTTTCCTATGCCGTTATACATGCGCGGAACGTTAACATATTTTCCTATGCCGTTATGCATGCGCGGAACGTTAACATATTTTCCTATGCCGCGGGCATGCGCGGGAACCCGCATGCGCAAGAGAGAGCAGAGGCTCTTATAAAAAGCACCATCCAGTGGCATTAAAATTGCAATTGATGAGACACTCGGAAAACTATGCAGATCCATCAAGAACAAAAGGCCGGGACTGCTCACGGATGGTGTGTTTCTGCTCCATGATAGCGCACGTCCACACGTCTGCAGGGTCACACACGCAGAACTGGCCAAATTTAAATGGGAGCTGCTCGACCATCTGTCCTACAGCCCGGACATGTCGCCCTGCGATTTTCATGTGTTTGGTCCCCTTAAAAGACATCCGAAACGGAAACGCTTCAACTCGGAAGGCGAACTCAAGGCCGCTATGAAGAACTGGGTCACGTCACGGACACAGGAATTCTGGAAAAAAGGAATCCTTCGGCTCGTTTATCAATGGGACCATTGTGCTCAGGCCTATAGAGTGTACTCAGGTTTATGCACTGAAGTTAGCAAGATTATTTTCTTCACATTTAACTAAATTAAAGCAATTCTTAAATACGGGAGCATTATTATGACGAGTTATATTAGAATTACAGTTTAATTATATAACTGTTTTTTTCCAAATTTCAACATACTTTTTCTCATAAAATGACGTCATATGTTTAGCTGTCTAAGCAAACTTGCCCATTGGCTACATTCAAATGAAGAATATCTATGTCCTTATCAATCTAAGCAAAATATATTCCTTTCTTCTGGTTATTTAGATCTAACAAAGAAATAATGATGACACAACACGATGGCTACACGACATTACACTACTGGCTAAATTATTTTTAAAATAAATTTCTTAATAGTATATTTTGGCAGATGGCATACTTCAAATATATTTGCAGATTTGAACCATCAAATATATAATATACACTTTTCCCAAAACTTTCCCATAGTTTAAAAAAATTGCTTAAGCAACGAAGTTCTGATTGTAGCTAGAGAGCTTGTCTGACGATCAATACTCTAAGGAGAAAATGCACTTGAGCCGGCACATTTCTGCTCTGTCGCAGTTTTTATCAAGCTCCGTATGGAGTTGCTAGATTTTCTAAAAATATCAAAGACCTCAGATCCTGATAGAGATACCGCTATATTTCTTGTACTTTCTAAACTTTCGATTGGAGCAGTTCATCGCCGAATAGTTGCCAAGGTTTTTTTTTATTGCAATTCCCAAAGGTCTATGACATGGCATCCATTCCATAACAATTTAAAATATCTGCAAATATCTTACTTCATATGAAATTAACTGCACAAAGGAATAATATGGATTCGTAAAAATACTTGCTATCTTAAATGCTTTTATCTTAATTCTTTTGTCTTGGCTATTTCTCTTATTCCTTTGCTTATTATTTGAGAAAAAATAGTTCTTTTAATTAATTATTTGCTCCAAACCTTTCCGCTACATTGAACTTTTTCCAATACAGCTGGTGCTGGTAAAAGGAATATTATGAATTAAATGAAAATTTACAAAATCAGATAAGACATGATTAAAATAAAAGAACCTTCACTGGAGATTTGATTTTAAACATCCTCGAGGAAATTAATTAAATTTCTAAGATATCCGAAAAACAAAGTTTCGGTTTGAAAAATTCTGCGATGTTTTAGTTTTTCAAAGTAAAATATAAAAACAATACATTAGTTTCTAATTTGATTGCATCAATTTCGTTAAAAAACAAGAAAACGTTTTATTTATTTCGGGAGCAAACTGATAATTTTCTAAAATGAAATACTAGGAACAATTAATAAAAAAATGAATAATTGTCAAATGCACAAAGTTAAAGAAATGAAATAAGCAGATAACTGCTTATCGTAGCATCTATTATTGATTTATTTTTGTTACTTTTCATATTTTGATTACTAATTCTTTTCGTTTACTAACTGTTACTTTTTGGTTAAGTGGAGAATTTTGAAGTCTTTTTCAATTGGTAATTTCTTTCTTAGTAAATATAACATTTTAACAAAATGTGTCAAAATTACTTATCTATACTTATAATAAAGCTCAATGTGTGTGTGTGTGTTGGCGCTCTACAGGCCAGACCATTCAACTTACAGCTACCAAATTCGGTACGTGCATACCTTGGAGGCCGGGAAGGTGCACCTCGGGGTAATTTTTTCAAATTTTTAATTAGAATTTTATTTATTTAAAAATTAAGCGAAATTTTGGAGTGTTTCTGCTATAACTTCCGAAAATATTACCGAACAAAAAAGATTTTTACATGAAGTTAAAGATCAAAAATTTATCTTTTAAATCATACCAATGTTTTAACCTTAAAATAAAATTTCTATTTTTAATGCATTTTTAAATAAATATTTTAATTAAATTTTTCAGCAATTTTTTTCGTACAAAATAAAAATAAAAAATTAAGCTGCACGAGCACGTTTCGCATTCATGGAAAAAAATTAGCTTTTTTCAAAGTGTTGCCATCACATTGATTAAAGCTCCAATTAAAAATAATTTAAATCTTTTTGGAAATGAAATCTGCAATAATATATTTTTCGGCACGAGTCTGTAGGAAATGAAACAAATATTAAATATTATTTTTTCTAAAGAATAAATTCAAGAAAAATTATTTTATGATCTTTTACACTTTCTATATTATTAATCCGATAAATCAGTTTTATTTTTAGGCAAGTTTTGTTTAATATGAACAGGATATCCATTCAAATCAGGGCCACACAGCTAATTTGTAAACCTTTAGTAAGACACAGATCTGCTAAAATGGTCTAAATGGAAAATGATTATATTTTATGTAACTTGATTCAATAAATGCTCTAATAAACAACGAATTTTTGATTTTACATAAAGCTTCTGCTGTGGAAATCACGATTAACAAAATGTTCTTCAAACACTAATATTTTAAATAAAAAGAGTTAATTTCCAATCAACTAGATCAATAACTTAAACTGACTGATTTATGAAAATTTGAATATCACTATTCAATAAAAAAAAAGATAATTTTAGATTTTCCATCGATCATTTCAAAGAAAATACGCCAATCAGTGCGAAGGTTTCTCTAGATTAATTGGCCTAAGATTATGAAAATGTTGAGTTTTTCTAAATTTTTAACATTCAAAACTTATTTATGAAGTCTTAGTTGACCGTGGAAAATAGAAACATTCATTCATTTATTTAAAATTTGGTGTGTCCAGAATATTTCTCAGAATATGATACCTTACAGCATTAAATTTAGACTTCATTTGACTTTTGAAAGATATTTATAGGCCGAAACAAAATATTATTAATGATTTCCTTTCAATCCTTTTGAAAGCAAAACTAAAAACAGAATTCTATTCTGAATCTGAGAAATTTTTGTTGAATTATTATTTGAGATACTATATAAATTATGAAAACTATTTTGTAGTTCACATAAGTATTAAATTCCGAGCGATTATGTTTGCAATAAATAAAATAAAACGCTTGGTTTTATTAAAAAAATATCTTTATATTAATTGCAATTTTATCATTTCCATTTTAAATTAAAGTTGAAGTTTTACCGGAAATGACAACAAATTAGCAAAATATATATAGTAAATTGAACGAAACGATCGAAACAACAGTATAAGTTTGGTATGACTATCAAAATTTGAAGATTAAAAATGTTTGTTTGAGAATCTATTAAGAGACCAGTTACTTAAAATATTTAATTGAAAATTGTAGCGAGCGTTAATATTGGCGAACCAGCTGGTCGCCAAAGGCGGCTAGTTATCTTATAAAATTAATTGCATTCTTATTATATAAATTATCAAGAAAGAAAAAAACATTGGATAAAAGAAGATAATCTGAAGAACAACGCAAAAACATAAATAAATAAATAATAATAATTGATATGACGAAAAAAAAGAATGTTTAGTATTATAATATAATACTTCCATCAGTCTTTAATATTTCCATTAATTAGTTGCGTAGGTTTGATTCTTTAGTGTGTTATTATTAAAATTAACCAATGGTTCAATCGTTGAAAGTTTTATTTTGGGTGTACTTTAAATTTTGAGCTATTTGAATTATTATATATGCCTATGACCTGAGGAATACGATGTATTAATTAATATTATACTGTGTTTAATTAATATTATACTGTGATTGATAATAATATACTGTGTTTTCATTGGAATTGAAAAATTGTCGAACTAGAATTTTCTAATAATATGTTTTGTGCTATAAGATCAAGCATTTCATGTGATATTTTTTTTTCATATGTGAAGGCATTTAAAGGTTTCATCCCGTTTCAGTGCAAAATTCCTGACAATAGCCTAAATAGATTCCTTTATTCTCGAATTAATATTTCTCAAATTTATGAATATTTTTAGGATATAAGGCACTTGGGTGTATTATAGCGAGAGCATATTTTTCTTTCTTTTTTTAAAATTTTCCCTGCAATTTCAGGTTACCCAAAGGATGTAAATTTGACGTCTGTCGATGGATGAAATATTTACAATATACTTCATGACAACTTTAAAATCTTTGAGAAATGGTTAGCGACTATAACGTTATACTAAGATCTTACAGCTAACAATGAAATAAAAAATATTTTATTTCCTAAAATTAACCTGTGACTGAATCATTGAACGTTATATTTGTCTTTTAGTTTAGATTTCGAGCTCTTTGAATCGTTATTCATTCGTATTTTCTGAGGAATAAAAGCTTGATTACTAATATATTATGTTCATTGAAATTTAAAATTCAGAAACGACACTAATAGTTTTTGTATGCTAAAAGATAAAGTATTTCATATGATTAAAACCGTTATTTTTTTATTTTGAAGGAATTTCAAAGTTTAAGTTCGTTTAAGTGCACAAATCCCGACATTAGCCCAAATGGTCATTTTTATCCTTAGATAAAGTATTTTTTAATTATGAATATTTTTAAGATAGAATGTAAGGCACTTAAATGTATTATCGAGCGTGCATATATATATTTTTTCCCTTTTAAAATTTTCCCTGCAATATTAGCTTACTCAAAGGATGTAAGTTTGACATCTGCCGATGTGTAGAAAAATTTCATTAGACACAAACTATTCCCAACATTATGGAAGGAAATGAAATAGCAAAATATTTAATTGCCCTCTTTTCCTACCAAGTGTATGTATTGAAATATTTCTATCCATATATTCTATGCCAGCGTTACAATCTTTAAGAAATGTGACCACTTAATGACTAGACTGTTAGATAAAGCACTTACAAAAAAACATTATAGCTAACATTGGTGATGAAAAATGAAATAATTAGTATTTTATTTCCTTCCATCTTTGCTGTGTATAGTTTTATCTACTAAAATATTTCTACCCATTGACTCGCGTCAACTTAACACCCTTTGAGTAATACAGCCACTTGGATGGTGGAAGATAGCTTAAACTTTTACCAAAAAAAGCTGAAATAAGCTATTATTATTATTATCATTTGTGTATGATGAAATTTCTATTTACTTGACTTTCATAAGGACCGCTTATTAGAACCTTTTTTCCGTGAAGTAACTGAACACAAGAAATATTTTGTACTGCTGAGCTAAAAGATTTAATTTATGATCCTCATTAACATGCGAAAAGTGTATCCAAGCATTTAGGGTCATGTTACGATTCAGAAAAATTTCATAAATCTGTTGTAGAGAAATGAGGAAACTTTTAAATGTACAAATTACTTGCATGATGTTACTTCTTCAAAGTACAGAGACATTTTTTTTTCACTGGAATTTTTTACCCTCCTCGCGTTTTTAGAATTTTGAAAGTTTGACTTCTTTGATTTTTCTCTTGTTTTTACATTTTAATTATTTAAAACCTAAATAAATAATTCTAATGATAAAAATTACAAAACCGTGTCTTTATACCATTGCTTTGTTTTTCTCTTTTCTGAACTAAAATAAAATTCACTCGAAATACGTTTATTTAAAAATAATAAAATGATAGCATCACCTGCATTGGCCAACAACTCTAAAATAAATTGTGTCCTGTAAAATTTTATTTTTGACGGTGGAAACAAAAATTATTTTAAAAGATTTAAACAAATAGATACAATCAATAATTTTAAGCTTCTGACATTTTTTGGCATTATAAAAATCATCAAAAATTTCATCTGAAACAAGGGATGCATTATATTCTCAAATACTTTCTTAAACAACTTTTAAAATGTTTGACATTGTGAAAATACGAATCAAAATGAAAATATTTCAATATCTAATCATTTGAATGGGCGTCCATTAGTTCAAGTTAGTTGTACTAATGAAAACCTTAGTTATATTATTGAGGGTTCATTCTAATATAAAATAATATTAAAATGTATTTTGGTGAAAGTAGAATTTTATATATTTCTTCAAAACATCGACTTAGAAATATATTATCATTCCCTCAATTAGTTGCTATATATTCATATTTAGAGAAACATGAATAAAAATACAAATTTGATTATGTTAATTTCTATGGAAATTATTAGAATAAGGTTAATTCTTAGATTGATTTTTAAGAGTTATATGGAACAAAAACCATAGATAATTATGTTGAGTCAAATATAATATTTTCAGTTAAGTTTCAAAACAATTGTTACTTTGTTCCGAGACGATTTTTAAATCACAGTGAAAAAAATACTCATGGGGAAAATAAAAAAAAAAATGGATATCTGAAATGATTAACAAAAACATGTATCCATTAGCTGACGGATTTTCAATAATAGGAAGAAATAAAAATAAATTGCTTATAATTTGTTAAAATAATGTACTATGCAATATTTTCTTATTTTTTTCTAGTTATTAAGTATATAGAGTTGTTGATAAAGTGTTAAATACTTTAGAGGAATTAAGTGAACTTATTTTTAGTTATTATTATTAGGCTAAGTCGCTGTTAAAATAATAAGCCTTATATAGCAAAAAACTGAAATTATAAATTCAAAACAGAATTTCTGATTTATTTTCCTCCCACAGTTAACATTTAAATGAATGAATCTGCTACGTATGTAAAGATAATGGATTGTTTTCCTTCAAAAAAAGAAATCAAATGAATGTTTCGAGTTAAATTATCTTCTGTTAGATATGTTGACTACGTAACTAAAGAACAACTTTTTAAAGTGGTTTTCTCGAAATAAGATTTTTCATCTTATTTCTGATGGTAATTAACCTGATTTTCATTTCTATTCATTATACATCAGGGCAATTAAGGCTTAATCAGGTAAAATGTACACAGCCATACGAGTTTTCTTGTCACCGAAACTATGTGTATTTTTAAAGATGAAATCATTTTAAATTTAACATTTTGCAGTTTATTTGTAATTAAAATTTTCCCTTTGCATATATTAATATATCCTTAGAAATAAACAGGTTTTTTTAAATAATGAAATGCAGATATAAATATTTGGAATTAAATAACTAATACTTAATATTCCAATCGAATGCATGTTCTTATATCTAAGTAATGCTTCAATACTTGATTGTTATTTTTTTTATTTCATTACTACCGCATTTTTCTTTCATAAAATGAATATGATACAATTATTTATAATTTTCATTTCAATACATGATGCTTTATTTTTCAAAATGAGTGATAATCTTATGATCAAGAGTAACCTATCAAGCCCAAAGGAATTACTTTTTGAAGAGCTAAAAATTTTACTGTTCTTTTCGTTTCAATTGGGTAGTATTTTTAATAAATTATTAAGGATGGATAGATTTTACACTTTAATGCCATCTAAAATACTGAACCTTCAAATTCACCCTTGTCTATAAATATCTAAAATATAAACAAAATAATCCAACGTGGAATATCAGGGTGTATAACATTGCCGCATTGAAGAAAGACTGTCGAATCTCCATGACCGAATGGTCATGGCACTGGTCTTGTGATCCAGAGACCTGGGTTCGAATCCCGCTAGAGACAATGAGATAAATGGTATATGTAAATACTTAATTCCTTGATTTTATGTTTTCCTTTATTTCATGTTCCAGAAGATACTGGACATTTCTTTAGTTTACCAGACAAGTGCTCTGGACTTTTCTTACTGTCTCCAGAAGAGTATTCTGGAACTTTCTCTGCTTATATAAAAGCAGAAGATTTGTCAGTTACTGTATTCTCAGTTCTGAGTTCAGTTAATAAATTGGTTTAGCTCTACCTCTTGTGTGTGTCATTAAGTTCTATACTAAAGTATCTACGTGACATTCTTGAGTGGAGGCGCCGGGTGCGATTCCAGTCAGCGTGGAAACGCAATTACGAAGAAGCGATCGACTTAAAGGCTTTGAACTAGAATTTGGACTTTATAATCCACCATCCAGAAAGACAAGGGAAATGCATGTGGAACCAGAGACAAAACCGATCATCCTGACATCTGAACAGCAACAATACAGGAATCCCTCTGTATTTAAAGGAGACGTGGGACAAGACCCAAACAAATGGTTGAAGGAATACGACAGAGTGTCAAAATTCAACAGATGGGATGACATGACTTGCCTCGAAAATGCATTTTTTTTCCTGGATGGCACAGCTAAGCAATAATACGAAAATAATGAAGATAAATTGACTTCCTGGGATGTTTTTAAATCAATGTTAAAAGAGTCATTTGGAGAAACACAGCACTATGTAAAGAAAGCAGAAGATGAGCTGAAGTATAGAGCTCAAAAAGATGGCGAAAGCACGCAATCATACATCCAAAGCGTGTTGGGATTATGCCATGAAGTCAAACCAGGTATGTCAGAAGAAGAGAAAGTGTCTCATCTAATGAAAGGAGTCGCCGAAGATGTTTACCAGGCACTTCTGACAAAAGAAATAACCACTACAGAGGACTTTATAAAATGGTGTAGAAAAATCGAAGAAATACAGCAAAAGAGGATCCATGGTAGGAAATTTGAAAGACTCCCAAATGTCGTACCAATGGCTGCAATTGACGAAAAACTGGATCTGGCATCACTAATACGTCAAATAGTGCGGGAGGAGGTCCAGCGCCTAATGTCTCCAGTAGTCGATCCCGAAGTCCAGGACAAAGGCATTGAAGCTATTGTTCTAGAGGAAGTGGAAAATGCTTTGGCTCCTTTGTCACAGACAACACCAGAGTGGACAAATGTCAAACCAAGACGCCAACCTACCTATGCAGACGTTGCCAGACGACCTATGCCCTTAGCACAGCAACCACAGAGGAAGACGGATGTCTGGCGCACCCCTGATAGAAGACCCGTCTGTTTCCATTGTGGCCTCCCTGGCCATGGAGTTCGATATTGCCGAGATCGCAAAGCTATTTTTGAGGCATATCGGGCTAATAGGAGAGATTTTGACCGTTCACAGTCGAATGAGGGACGCTATGCCGACGAATACACCCGACCAGCAGCCCGTGTTTTGTCGCCCAGCCCATCACGAGGACGATCGCCTACACGCCGCTATAGATCTCCGTCGCCATATAGAAGATCCAGTCAATCTCCTAGCCGCAGAAATGAGGAAAACTAAGCGGTACGACCTTCTTGGGGGTGAGGCCTCTAGTGACAAAAATCCTCCGATGCCGCAACATTGTGCCGCAAAGATGACCGGAACCAACATAGAAGTAATCGTTACAATAAGCCAGTACCTGCCCTTGTGGACTTTGGAGCCTCATTTTCTGTAATCTCGGAGAACTATCGTCGCCTACTGAAGAAAGTTATGTTTCCCACAACTAACAATGTTCTTTTAAAAGTCGCCGATGGAAATTACGCGAGACCAGTGGGAAAATGTACGCTTCGTCTCGAAATCAATGGCCGACCTCAAGCTTTTGAATTTATTGTTTTGCCGCAATGCAGTCACAATATCATCCTTGGTTGGGACTTTTTGGGCGCTTCTCAAGCTGTTATAGATTGTGGCCGTACGGAGCTCTTGTTTCAAGACGTCCTTCGAGAATCTCAACTCCAGACTCCAGCCGTTTATTCACGATAGAAGACTATACAGTACCTGCTCTTTCTATCAGAAAGATTACTGTCTTAGGCCGTAAGAACCTTCGAGCTATCGACGTAATAGTAGAGGGAAATAGGATGCTCCTCTTGAACAAGGAAGTTGCTATTCCGTCTACTATAGTTAAGCTGATTAATGGAAAACCCGAACTATGGGTTGTCAATTTACAAGGAGAACCTCAGATCATCCCTAAAGGCATGTGCATCTGGTATGCCGAACCTTTACACGAATACTGCGTAAATACCATAGATGAGGGATCGCCTTATTCCACGACCACTTCAAAGGCAAAGTTGGGTGTCATCAATTATACCACGATGATAGCTCCGGATTTGAGGATCGACCAAAAAGAAAGGATGTTTCATCTACTCCAGAGATTTTCAGAAATTTTCGATCAAGAAAGGACTTTCAAGAACGGAAACCAACTCAATGTTAAACACCGAATAAACACAGGCGACCACTTACCTATTAGTCAGAGAGCTTACAGAGTGTCCCCATCCGAACGCCGCATTATGAGAGAGGAGGTAACCAAAATGTTAGAGAAAAACATCATTCAACCAACAGAAAGTCCATGGTCATGTTCAGTCGTCTTGGTCAGGAAAAAAGATGGAAGCTGGCGTTTTTGTGTTGATTATCGCCGACTCAACAAAATTACCAAGAAAGACTTGTATCCATTGCCACGTATTGACGAGACCTTGGATTGCCTGAAAGGGGCAAAATATTTTTCATCTATGGATCTCTACTCCGGTTACTGGCAAATAGAAGTCGATGAACCGATCGTGAGAAAACGGCTTTTATTACACCTGGGGGACTATACGAGTTTAAAGTGATGCCATTTGGCTTATGCAACGCTCCTGCAACTTTTGAAAGGAAGATGGATAATCTTCTGCGACATTTAAAATGGACAATGTGCCTTTGCTATTTAGATGACATTGTGGTGTTCTCAGAAACATTCGTTGAACATCTTCAGAGTTTGAATACCGTCCTTCAGTGTATACAGAACTCAGACCTTATTCTTAATCCAAAAAAATGTCGCTTTGGAGCACAAGAGATAAAGATCTTGGGACACCTAGTATCCAGTGATGGCGTACGACCGGACCCAGAAAAAAAAAGGCCGTGAGTGACTTTCCCGTTCCTAGGAATATCCATGACATCAGAAGCTTTCTGGGACTTTGCTCTTACTATCGCCGATTTATCAAGGATTTTTGCCATAAAGCCGAACCTCTACATTTGTTACTGAAGGGGGACACAAAATTCTGTTTTGGACCTGAAAAGTGGAACCTTTTAATACCTTGAAGAAAGATCTTACCTCCGATCCTGTCTTAGGCCTTTATGGCGAAACTGCACCAAAGAAACTTCACACCGACGCGAGTGGATACGGAATTGGTGCAGTATTAGTCCAAATCCAAGATGGGAAGGAAAAAGTAATAGCTTATGCCTCGCGGACTCTGACGAAAGCTGAGAAAAACTATTCCACAACTGAAAGAGAATGTCTTGCGGCCATATGGGCTATAACTAAGTTTCGGCCATATCTTTTTGGAAAGGCTTTCAAGATCGTCACCGACCATCATTCCCTGTGTTGGCTGACAGGACTGAAGGAGCCCTCTGGAAGACTCGCTAGATGGGCGCTGCGACTCCAAGAATACGACTTATCAGTGGTGTACAAAAGTGGAAGGAAACACAAATATTCTGATAGTCTTTCCAGAACCCCATTGAAAGTCGATACTTCATGGTCATGGCCATTGGAGCCACTTTATTCACTAATCTCTCATTAGAACAGATGAAAGATCCAGAATTGGCAAGAATAATAAGAGACCAACAAAGTACCGAAGCAAGCAGGCTTGGAAACTTTGAAGTAGTCGAAGGAGTCCTCTACAAGAAGAATTTTGATCCGTCCGGAAAGAAATTTCTACCAGTGATCTCGAAGCATTTACGGCTCAGTATTCTAGAATCTCTCCATGATGACCCTACCGTTGGACATCTAGGATTCACCAGGACTTATGATAGAATAAGAAAGCGATTCCATTGTCCAGGTTTGTACAGAAATGTTCGAAGATATGTGATGGACTGCCGAGAATGTCAAAGAAGAAAATCTATTCCTCTGAAGCCACCCGGTCATCTCGTGCCTATTCCACCAGCTGCCGCTCCTTTCCATCACGTCGGAATCGACCTGCTAGGACGATTTCCAAAATCTGACGATGACAATAAATGGGTTGTCGTATGCACCGATTATTTGATACAGTACGCAGTCACCAGAGCTTTACCGACGGCGGAAGCTACACAAATAGCCAAATTCCTACTAGAGGACATAATCCTGAAGCATGGAGCTCCACGAGTTATCATTACAGACCATGGGCAAGTTTTTCAGTCCAAGCTGGTATCTGATATTAATCGACTGTGCAATATCACTCATCAAATGACAACAGCCTATCATCCGCAAACAAATGGCCTTACAGAACGATTCAACAAAACGCTAGCAAATATGCTTTCTATGTATGTTTATGTCGAACAGAAGAACTGGGACCAGATATGGCCGTTCGTCACATTCGCCTACAACACTGCCAAGCAGGACACGACAGGGTTTACGCCCTTCTACCTCCTACATGGGCGAGAAGCTGAAACGCCGTTGAATACGATGTGTCCTCTCTGCCGCAATGAGTTCAGCCAAGAAGACGATTACGTTAGTCATCTGATCAATTATGCAGAAGAATCGAGGCAATTAGCTCGTGCACGAACTCTCGAGGCTCAGCAGAAAGATCGCCGGCATTATGACTCCAAACATCGGATGGTGGCATACGAACCAGGGGATTTGGTGTGGATTTTTATTCCAGTTCGTAAAAAGGGGCTTTCTGAGAAGCTGCGCAAGAGGTACTTCGGCCCTTATCAAGTCTTGAGGCGGTTGTCCGACGTCACCTATGATGTAGCCGATTTCGATCCTAATTCTAGAAGTCGGAAACCGAAAGAAGTTGGTCACGTTTTACGCATGAAACCATACCAGGACCCAGAAGAACAAGACGACCAATATTCTTATAAAATAATGGAGGTTCTGAAAAGAGACATTTCTCAAGAGACTACTCACCGTGAAGACAGACAACTTATACTGGCCCTGTGACTCTATCGAGAGCTAGAACCACACAATGAAATGTCATAACATCGAGACGCTGTTCTTCTAAGGAGGGAGCAATGTCGCATTGAAGAAAGATTGTCGAATCTCCATGGCCGAATGGTCATGGCACTGGTCTTGTGATCACGAGACCTGGGTTTGAATCCAGCTAGAGACACTGAGATTAATGGTATATGTAAATACTTAATTCCTTGATTTTATGTTTTCCTTTATTTCATGTTCCAGAAGATACTGGACATTTCTTTAGTTTACCAGACAAGTGTTCTGGACTTTTCTTACTGTCTCCAGAAATGTATTCTGGAACTTTCTCTGCTTATATAAAAGCAGAAGATTTGTCAGTTACTGTATTCTAAGTTCTGAGTTCAGTTAATAAATTGGTTTAGCTCTACCTCTTGTGTGTGTCATTAAGTTCTCTACTAAAGTATCTACGTGACAATATATAGTCGTAAAGAGAAATTAAAAAGAAGAGGAATGTTTTAAATCTAAAATGGATAGTGATATTAATTCTTTTATTGTTTGCTTAATAATGTAATTAGTGCAATTTCTGCTTCATCTGTTAATCTATATTCTCTGCTTATTTTTTTATTCAATTCGTTGTAATTGAGCTGCTGTTATTTGATATTGATTAATTTGTTTGCTCCAAGAATCTTACAGTGTTTGTATTGCACCAAGTATATAATTTCTTTTAAGACTAATTAATATTTAACGGATATATTAACTAAAAAATATTGAATTTTTTAAAAATGATCTTTAAATGTATTATCAAAGAGCAAATTTTAAATTTAAAAATGAAAAGGTCAAACATTTTATAAGAATGTGAAGCATTATAAATTATAGAAAGAAAAGATATGAAAAGACTATGAATATCATAAAAAATGAAAAAAAAACAACTTAAACGTTTATTAGAGGAAGTTTAAATAAGAAGAATTAGTTACTGCTTGGAACAATTTTTTAATTTTATTGTATAAAGCATAAAATTGTGATATTCAAATTTATTAAAGATGGTCATAACATTTAATATTATTAAAATATATATATTTTAACAGGGTATAAAAATTGGCTTATCATAGCCTTATATGAAAAATTAAAACAAAGTTTTAAATCTTGTGGCTAGGAAAATAAAAAATAAAAAATATTTTTTTAAATAAATGATGAAGGTACTTATTTTACTCCAATATTAATAATTAAATAGTCTAATTATTATTATTATTAACACTTTTTATATTTTTAACAAACTGAAGTTTATTTTATTTTTATTTTTCTAAAGATAATTATTAAAATTTAAAAAAATGCATTTAAAAATCCGGATCAGCTAATCAGTTTTTAAATCAAAAATAAAATTTCTTTAAAGCAAATTGTGGTTTGATATCTTTTGAAGTGCAGCATGCAATTTGTCCCTATATATAACAGTATGTCTTCATGGACAAAGAAGAGTGAAATGCGTTTTGAAATTTGTTTCCTAAGACTAGCAATATTAGAATTTGACAACATAGTAAAAAAAACCCTATCTGAACATTAAAGGGCCTTTCAAAATTATAATCACGTCATTATATTATAAACAAATTACAGCTCTAAAAATATAAAAATGAATATTACGACAAAAAGTTTACTACTAACGAACAGTTTTTAATTTTTTTTAAAGGAACAACACAATATGTGACGAAAACATCAGACATCCTGGAGTGCTCTTTCTTGACATTTGACAATATTTAACGCACACTAAATACAGAGGGAAGCAATTAGTCTCAAGGAGTAACTTTCCCATATATTATAAATATAATTACCAAAACAATTGATTTAGAGCATTACTATCACTACATGTACTTCTTAGATATTCTCATTTTAATTTGAAATACTTCTTAGTGAGAAAATAACCGGAAATTTAGAGATTATGAAATCACAACATATCCATAATGTATATAATGATGATTGTTTTAAGTGTAAGTTATTGTTTATCTGTGACCTATTTAAGTAATTGCAATGTATAAATATCTGAGCTTTAAGAAATATTTTGAATGCACTTCATTTTATTTTAAAAATATATATACGTCATTTTTTTATTTTTTTAATTCCAATCATACCTAAAGCCATGATGTTGCTTACATTATACTCAAGATAACTTTATAATATTCTAAAGAAATCCATTTAGCATTTTTATAAAAAAGGAATTCAAAAATCTGTCAATCAATTCAATGAATTAATCATGCTTAAATGATTTTTAAGTGACCTTAGGCTACAAGCAGGTGACAAATTTGGTAACCATTTTACATTATGACGGATATAGGCAAACTAATTTATTGTTCCATAAAACACAAAAAATAGGGTGATATATTTATTAAAAGTTGTTATATTTAGTTTCTTCTCGAAAATTTAATGTCATGTCACAGAGATTACATAAACTTGAGAGAGGTAAAGCAAATCAATTCTGTAAGTCAATCGGTCATATTTATTTCGTTCAAATTTTCTGAGAAAGGTAAAGCAAGTCAACGTCGTTAGTCAATTTCATTAGTCAATCAATCATTTTTTTAATTTTCTCAGTGAAAAAATATTGGTCATAAAGCTAGTTCTCTAATTAATTGTTCTGTTCTATTTAACCACCTTCTGTTTGTGTATGTATTGTGTACATCTGCAAGTCCTGCTTTTGTACCTCCCTCGACTGATTTTTTTACTTATTTTTTTGTGTTTATAGTGGAATGAAGATCATTATGATTCGTGCAGTGAAAGCAAGAGGAACCATGTTTTCGAAAACATTTCTTTAATGATCACATTTTACACAAAACACGAAGAGAATACAAGGCATTAACGCATGTATCTTAATAAAACAGCATCTCATCTCATTCTTTACAATCGCAATGCAGTATGGGATGCGTACCTAATCATGCATCGCCATCTATTATTCAAAAGAGAAAATAGAGTAATATAACTGCTACATGATTTTTTGAGGGAATAAAATTTATTTATTTGTTACAGAACTTGCTGTGTTTAATTAATTAATGTTTATTTTAGCAATTAATTAAATACGTATTTCAATCTTTGCAATTTTGATGAAATGCCATACTGATACCTAAATTTTATAAAATCTTGCAGGATGAATCTTAGGGTTTAATTTCATAAAATCCAATAATGCATTACTAGTATATAATTATTTTCTTGTGAAATTAAATTTTCTGTAGCATGTGGAAAAATAAAAGACAAGGGAGCAATAAAAAAAAAAACAATTTATATTTCATAGTTCTCCAAATTGCTACTATGCCTTATGCTCAAAAAATATACAAAATTCCCTTTTCTTACAAAAAGAAGCTGATTTTCTGCTAATTAGACTTGAACAGAAAAATTCTCTAACAGCAATGAAAAATTATTTACTAAATTCCGAATAATATTCATCTGTCTGTATACTAATTAGCTTCATACATGTAATGAAAGTAACGATTTGTTAATATTATAATCATTGTAACAATAACTTAATTTAATAGCCTCCATCTGAAACAGAGTAGTGAAAAAAAGTGAAAATAAACTTGGGTATGGCTTCCATATTTTATTTATCACTGAAACAAACATAAACAAGAATTTGTCTTCTTTTGTTCATTTACCAATGCTCTTAATTAAGCTTATTTTACTTTTGTAAACATGAAGTTTGTATAAATAGATGTATTTTTTATCGTTGATTAATGGAATGCACTTATAGTTTGATATAAATGTTAGATTCATCACTTGGAAAATTAAGTTGTTGTCGAAAAACATTACATATGTTGGTTATTTTATAAAAAACATTTAATGCTTGATAAGATTTTTTTTTTCGCATCTTAACGGGACATAAATCTTTTTTCGTTCTATTACGTTGATATTTCTCTCTTAATTACCTCTAGGATGTCTCATTCTTGTTATAATTTGTGAAAGGAGTCGAATTAAATAATTAAAAAACGAAAATTCCAGTGGGGGACTTTGAAGAAAATACTTTTTTCTACAAATATATCAAACGAAATCTAATTTAGTTATATTGCAGAGTATTTTACATTCTGAATTTTAAATAATTTTAAAACAGAAAACCAAAATAAAATAATGCAACAGGTTTTAAAATAGAAATGCTTTATACAATAATGGTAGCGTAGTAAAACATTGCAAAGAATTTTAGATTACATTGTAGTAACACAATAAATGAACAATAATAAAACATAACTTTCATCATTCTTAATTAAGCTATATTTATTTCTGTAAAAATAATGTTTATGTAATTACGAGGTTTCTTATCTTAGCTGATGAAATGTGTTACAATATACACATATTAATTTTCTCACGTTTAAAATTAAGTCATTCGGCAAGTTACATAAAAGTTCATTCTTTTTATAACAAAAAAATATATTTTAATTGAATTTTTTTTTTCATTTTACTGTTAGTATGTATCTTTTTTGCACATTATTTTTGATATTTCTATTTCAATTATATTTAACAAGATAACGTTTTGTTGTTATTTTGTTAGAAAATAATAATTTTGTTAAAAGTTTGAATGAAACCTGAAAATTATAAAATTCAGTGAGAGAACTTTGTAAGAAAATATATGCATCAAATTATATTAAAGGAGACCTAACTAGATTAATGAACAATATTTAGTTTATGAACATAACTGATTTTAATAAATAAATGTTAATTTTATAATAACAATGTAGTGCGAAATCAAGGAAACCTTATGAGAAGTGCAGATATAAAATGTAAATTAAATTGTTTCAATAAGATAAAGCTTCTGGTGTTTCAGTAGGATATTTAATTACAATTCTTTTACTTTTAATGAATTATAATGCATTAAACTTCATATGCCCTTTCAGATTCCATGTATCTCAATATTTAGATATTTTATGAATAATGTGACATAAAAATCAAGCTCGGGAAATAATATTTAAATATTTACAAAAATCATTAATAAATATTGATTTCAAATCTAATTAAAAATATTGATTTCAAATCTAAT
>JAPMOR010002685.1:52298-120390 GCA_026543865.1 Argiope aurantia | reverse complement strand
AAATATTGATTTCAAATCTAATTAAAAATATTGATTTCAAATCTAATTAAAAATATTGATTTCAAATCTAATTAAGTATGCATATTTTAAGAAAAAAATGTAACACCTGAAAAAAATTTCAGAAGACTTAAATTCTGGGCAATTACAAAATTTGAACAATTTTGGAAATGGACGAAACTTTTTTAAACTTTTCATTTGCTACATTTAAATCAATGGAAGATGGCAATTCTTTATGAAATCGCACATTCTAAACTTAGTCTGATAAAATAATTAAAGAAGGGGTAAATATTATCGCTTAATTAATGATTTTAAATGTAAGGATTTAAATTTTTGGAGTGTTTTTATATCTAAAAATGTTCCACATTATCTAAATTTTAATTATTTTTACCTTAAATTAAAATTAATATGTTAAACGATATCACAATGCGAACGTTTGCAACTTAAATACGCATTAAACTAATAGTAGAATATCATGAATTCATTCCATTCATTACAATATCATAAACCTTACATTATGTATAACAATAAAGTTACGCTTGACATGTTAACTTAACGAATCATACTTTATTTTCAATCTTCTACGTATTATAACTTATTGTGTCGTGTATTCTAGTTAATAATTGCATAATAATTTATGAATTAGATTTTTAAAAAATCAGATATTATACCTCTTGACATTTTATCATTTTTTTTTGTTGTTGATGAATAGTTATTCCTTACTTTAGATATGGAAAACCATTCTGTATTTCCGTTGAGAATTTCAATTTGAGGCTTATTTTAAAAATGATTTGATATTATTATTAATTAAACTTATTTATTAGTTATGGTTGATATCATCATATAGTTGATATCATGTATCGCGTTCTGTAAACCAGTAGAAGCGGTCTTCAAAAAACTTTCTCGTATAGTTTAATATCAATACTATCCATCTACTTACCACACGCACTTCTGGCAACACTGTGCCGGCCAGACATATTTTCAGAGTCCCACATATAAGAGTTGCGTGCTTCGCAGTAAAGTAAAGAAAGTCGCCGATACAATTCGCGAACAATAGTTATAATGGCTTCTAAAGAAGTTGGTTACAAAATTTCAAAATTTCGAATTTTGTATGCTGGGGTTAAAGATAGACACACAGAGATTAGTCTTCACTTGTGTAATCATAAATTAAATTCGCTCTTGTAAATATTTCAGACAACATGTTTTTTTTTATTATCAGATTTCGAAGGAATAAATTTGTTAACAATGTGTCAGTGAAATAGTCATAATAATTATGATAATAATAATAGTTATTATAATAAAAATCACAACTCAACAATGAAAGTAAGAAAATCTTTCCACAAAATAATTATTTAGAAGCTTATAAGTTGATAGACAATTATTCTATCACAGTTCACCTGGGAAATAAAATGTATGTTTCAGTACTGTAAAATATAAAATATAGAATTAAATCGTGTATTAAAATATCTATTTTTTGGTTGAATTTTTAAGGTAAGATTTGCTTTGTTTTGGACAAAAATAGATAAATATTTATTGCAAAATTTAAGACATTTTTTTAAAACTATTCTACCATCAACATTCAAATAAAAATCTTGGACTGACTAAATTCTTTCAAATTTTTCTTTTCTAATTTTAGAAGTACCAATTGTTAGAAAATGGATATAACTTACTTTAAAATAAAAAAAAAGTAAGCTGATTAAATATTACATGAATTTACATCAATATTTAGTATAGATAGTTTATGTCTTCATATATCATTTTCAATTATTGTTAAAAACATTAAAAAAACTGCAAATATCTAATTTGTTATATATGCTAAAATCAAAGGCAGCTAAAATATAACGCCTTATTAAGATAAGTATTAGCAAGCGTAAGCTGTTTTAATAAAATGAGCTCAAGTAATTTTTCAATACTAACTAATCTAAATGCAATTCAGTTGATTATAAGCTTAGTATTTATCGTATACAATAATTTAATATCTCGGGATTTGTATTTTTCTCTTAAATATAAATATTTCCTCCATGAATAATTAAATTTCTGAATCAGATTCATTTTAAAGTTGTGAATATTCGATTTGCCTTTATTTTGCTCCCAATTACAGAGTTTATGTTGATGTAAAAATGGAATAAGCGAATAAGAAATTTATTTGAGAGGAAATTAATCATGAAAGAATAAAATATCAGAAAAAATTCAGCTTAATCTATGCATTAAGTGCTCCATGCCTTATTTTCTTCCTGAAAACTACATCAATTTTTTTTAAATCAATTTTTGTACATAAAATATCAACAATCTGCTTTGAATGTATAAATTATCTAATTATGGTCAGGAAATTATTTATCCAGACATATAAGTGAACCCTCTTATTTTAAATTCACAGAAAAGAAAGTTTCAAAATGATAAAACTGCTTCATTTCATTTGTAAAAAAATACTCATTATTTTTTACGATGATAACGATTACGATGATTTAAGTTGTGATTAATTGAGATGAAAGATTACAGCAGCCAATGATATGGTTTATTTTCTAATTTACAATAGTTATGCCATAAATTATAGGATATTTCGGTATATTTTTATTATAATGAGGAATATTTACTGTCCAGGATCATGGAATAAAATTATGGGTAATAAATTTGCAGAAATTCTATCATCCTGAGAGGAGGAATGAAGTAAATACAAAGACCGACCTCAATAAAGACATTCCTTGTTCAATATCCGCAAATTTCACCCCTTGAACAGAATTCTTTTATAATGTAACAAGTATACTTTTATTCAGTTTTCTTTAATTCGGCAGAATTCTTTCTCTGGAGTATTACTGAATTTTTCACTCATTTCCTTATATGTTTGAGTTTTGATTCTTCTTTGCTGTTGACAGCAATAAGCCCTTTTAATATTTTCAAAATTCTTTGTCAATAAATTGATTAATTAATTTAACTCATATTTCGATACGAATTTTGTCACTTAGTAAAGAATTTGAAATGCACTGTTAAAAAATTTCAAATTATTTATATTAAAAATATATAAATTAGAAACTAAGGAGTAGAAAATAATCAAAATGAAGTATGTCTGCTGCAGAGTTAAAAATTATTTTACATTGCATTGTTAATAAAATTATATTCTTTAAAAACATTTCTTATTTATTTTCTATTTCACATTTATGTCATCTATCCATGAATAAATTTATAGAGCTCGTAGCATTCGCATTTGATATTCTTGTTTCAATCATATGAAAGGGATTTTAGTTTAGAAAGTATTCTTTCAGTTTTAATTATTTAAATAGCAGTAGTCACTTAAATACCTTTTAAAATAAAACGACTAATTAAAAATAAATGGTTACGCATTTTGTATTCGCTTATAAATGCTTATAGCATTTTATATTTATATTCAGATAAATAGAATAATTCAACATAAAAAAAATAATTAGTTTATTAAGTTGAAAAAATCGTTTCGAAGAATAACTTCGCTGACATGCAGTTACATTTTGCTTATTATGAAAATTTAAAAGGATTGCATCAAATCTACTGCATTCAATCACATCTAAGAATGAATATTTAACGAGATACAAATTATTTAATCAGCATCTAAAATGAGAATGTTACTTTTCAGAGAAATAAAAAAAGACCTTTTTGCGGTAAATAATAAAAGAATATATAACAACTGATATATGCATCCAAAATATTTTTCTTTTAGAAATGATGCATTAGCAAAAATATTCGAAACATAAAGATTTATTATCTTATAAATAATCGAGCTAATAAACTTTTATAGTAGATTTATCTGGTACTCGGAAAATAAATTTTAGATTACCATGATTTCTTTTTCATAGATTTCAAATACACAGCAGACAATAATTATTTCTTCTTATGTCGTGAAGAAAACGAATGATATAGCTTCAATGTTTTATCAAAGAGTAAATATTTTATACTTTCTTATTGATACATCTGTCTTTCTTCCACACAAAGTATGGAAGGCATAAAAATGTTTATGTTGTGTCATTAAAATATTTATGGGTGCTTATGTCAAGAGAAATAACATATGCGATCGTTCAACTTTCGGTTACAAGGTGAGTGTAATTTTTATCACTATCACAACAGATATACATTAGAGACCTGCGTTTGTCTTAATGTATTACTCCTCTGACTTATTAAGGATAAAAAAAGGAATTCGTTATGATTAATTGAAAGCATGATATTTATAAAGCATCGATATTTTTTAAACACTTAAATTGTTTTAAGAAAATTTTATAGTCAGAATTAGTAGCATTAATTATTATTATTATCTATTCAGCAAATTATTAATTTCATCAACTATATTTTATGTATTCCTTTTAGCAGCTTTTGTTCTTCAGCTCATACGAAAGGAATTTTAGCAGTAAAAATTCCTGGTGTAGGACTGTGAATTGAAAGCATTTCAATTAAATATACATTGCTTATGCATATTTAATTAATCTTTTTTATAATTAACTAATCTTATTGGGCATATATATTAATCTAATGAGGCATATTAAATTAATCTTAGCTTAATATTCATGACTATCCTAAGAAAATATCTTTAAGCCTCAACTTGTGATATAAATTAAAGTCGTGTTAATTTGTTACAAAGGTACTTGTTCTGTTTATTCTTTATGATTGCTTGTTTAATAATTTATTATATTGACGTGATTGTTTATATGAATCATCCTAAAACAGAACATTGTTTATAACGTCAATTCTCATGACGTCATAAAGTTTAAATCTTAATTGTCTGGTTCATCTACACTTTTATTTACACAGTACTGTAACTTCACTTTCTTATTTGCCATCCACCGTCTTTATAGAACAGCGGTTTGCCGGAAATAATGGTTACATAATATTTCAATTGAATCTGTTACTGGCAATTTATTCTTTATGGATTCCTCAACTAAGCATTTTAAAATTTTAATTTTTCAATAATCATGTATAATCAATAATTCATATTATCTTAGAACCAATACAATTACAATTATTGAGTTCTATGACCCTCTTATTTTCAAATAATTTCGCTTAAAATAATAGATTTAATTTAAAAAAGAATTTGATTAAACATCATCTAATCAAGTAACAAGTTGTGTAAATGGGAACATGCTGTTAAAACATGTAAAGTCAGAACAAATATACAACTTTGAAGTTTTATAAGTACTACAGAATATGTTTCATTTACGAAATATGTCAAATAATTTTCCAATAAAAATTTATCTGATCAGATTATACCTGTCGGCAAATTTTGATAAGAAATCAAATTACTAAGTTAAAAAAAACGATAATGTAAAAATGTTTTAAAATGCTCTTTAAATGCTATCATATATTTAAACTTTTAATAAATGATCATTACTCTTTTTGTGAATTGAAAGATTAGTTTTCAATGTAACAGTATTGAAAAATTAAATAATGTTTCCTGCAGATCATAAACGCATCTTGACTGATCATCAAAAATGAAAGAAAAAAACCAGGGCGAAATATTTGCAGCATCGGTGAAAAAATTTTTTTTTCTTCCACAGCAATGAAAATGTTGTTGTAAAATGTATTTAATGAAATTTAACAGTCTGTTAGCTTTTCTTTTGGTGTTTATTCTGCGAGTTTATCGAAGAACTATTTCATGATTAACATCCAATTTTTGCCTGAATTTTGTAAATAATATTAACATAGATGAGAACCAGCTGTTTTTATGTACATATATAAAGCTGAAAATAAAAGAATTCTTTGTTACGCTACTCTCTTATTTGATCGATCAGGACCAAGATATCACAATATACAAAATAGAATCCACAAAGCTAATAGGTACAAAGTAAACGTAGTCTCAGGGTTTTTTTAAGAATTTTTATAACGTCCCTCAAACTTATCTGGGCTAGAGTGCATTTTGAACAAATGTTCAATCAATCACATTTAAGGATAACTGGAAGAATTTCACTGTGATATAGAAAGTACTTTCTTTGAGGTAGTATTACTGTACTTTCTTTGAGGTAGTATTTGAGACTTATCATTATTAATAGAGTTTATTCAGAAATGCTGTTTCATATATGAGAACAGAGCCAAATGATCAAGTATTATCTATATTATTTGTTTCGTAATTCCCCGCCTTTTATTTTTGCGGATTTTCACTCCATAAAGGGGTGATAAGAAAAGCAATGTATAAAAAGAACGCTTTTTCGCAATTTTTTGTTATGCGAGCACTTTCTAGATATTTTTTTCTGATTTAAGTGTACAATTACTTTACGTAATCTTACAAATTCATTTTAACAGAAAAATATGTGTACTGTTTCTATATATTGTTTAAAAAAATTAAATAGTGCTTTACCTAGCTTTCATATCAGCCAATTTCAGCAAAGTCAGAATCAACTAGTGCATGAAGTAAAAGCGAGATATATATCCTTATCTGAATACTCATAGTAATAACTTATTTGTATTATGTTTGCTTATGTTAAATCATTGCCTTTGGGCTACGCAGTGTTTACTTAAATAATTGAGGTTTCAAAGTATCTTAATTTACAAACAATCAATTTTTTGCTTAAATAAAATAAATCACTATATGATTAAAATGTGTAATCTTATCAGATTTAAAGTAGGCTCGTTTAAAGTATATCTTAGAAAATTTTGGGATTTCCTATTTATAGTTCTTCTCAATGTTCTGTTCTTATGGTGTCTGTTATTATAACGTTGATGCACATATAATGGTTATATTTTATATTCATTTTTCTATTATCCTTGTCAGAAATTTCTTAAGAATTTATTGCGAATGATATTTTTTACATTATCTTTTCTCCCGTTGTTTATTTATACTAACTTGAGTGCAACAGAGTCTTGACATTGACTGAAAAGAAATGAAGTATAAAGAAACATTGTAGGCAGTCCACTTCGGGTTTAGTTTGTCTTTGATCGAAGTATGGAAGAAAGGAAAACAGAATCGGACACTCCGACTGTCTCGACATTGTGTCTCCTTCATTTCTTAAGAAATGTTCAGTTGATATGTATAATGTTTCAAAGGACTAAATATAGTGATAATATTTTTGATGTCCTGGAGTTTCTATGATTGTATATTTTTGATAAAAATAACTTATTTAAAATATTGTAAACATAGTAAGGATTTAATCAATTAATTTTGTTAAATCTTATTTGAATGTGAATGATGAATCTGGTTGTCATTTTAAGGATAAAATGATTGTAAAAATCCATATCATTTATAATGAGGAATTAAATCTTGATCACTAAAATAAGAAAGCACGGCGGAAAGCACCTGCAAGTTTCCCATTCGTATGAGAGTCTTGATTCAATCAGAGATTTTATAAAGTAATTTGAACCAAGATTTGCGGCTTTTGGTAGGTAAAGTACGCAAAATAAAAGGGGCTAAATTTCCGTTCTATAGAGCTTTCTGTGTTAAATAAAATTCATAATTCCTAAAAACAACATTGTTTCAAAGATTTTGAAAACTGTGGCATTAACGCATAAACTGTGGGATAACGAATTCGGAATTATTCTCAATTTAATAATTAATAAGAGATAAATTATCTAGCGTTAGTTTCAGCGACGATGAAGAATTTCGAGAGGTTATTCCAACTTTCATGCAATTAACTCCATTCAAAAAAATTATTTCCCTTTTCAGAACTTTATTGTGAAAATAATCAATGAATTTAATTCCATTCGTAACGCTATATGTAATTAATATTAGTAGACAATCAAGTAGTCAAATTATATTATCTTTTTTTAAATGAATGTTTACTTTCTGCTATTTTAAGTATGCAAAATCCTAGTGTTGCAATCAATAAAAAATTCAGACTCGAGATCTTGACAATTTTCCACAATTCAAACCGCCTTGAGTTAGAAAAATGCCATTTTGAATTTATGGCAGTGCTTATCTCTCTGTATGAGAATATCACAACTCAAAAACACGTTGAGTTAGTTAAATAAACTTTATTATATGACATCTATATCAAATTTTGAAAAAATTCCGTTCAGAAGAAGTCTGTCTGTCCAATTATCAAAAGGAAAGGACAAGATGGATAACATTTTTTATTTAAAATTTAACTGTATATCTGTATCAAATTTAAAACAATATCAAGGGGTTGATTGACCGTTTATCGGACTGTAGCTCACGATCATGTAAATGCGGCTATACAAAAATGTAATGACTTAAATATATTGGATAAGCTATGTGATTTTGTGACTAAAATTGCAGTTTTGTGACATATTTTGATTTTTATGACTCCTTTATTAGAGAGCATATGAGAAAGATTCGGAGTGAACATTATCGGCCATATTTTTCTGTTTAGACATCAAAGAAAAGCCACTGATAGTCTTGGTTTTTATTATTTGCTTTTATTAGCACAAGAGCGATATTTGGCAATGCCTCTCTAAATTTATAATCTTTGAATGAGATCATCGGGGACCATATCTGATTTCTTTCTTTGATTCTAAGATCACGGTTATTTGTCACATGATATATTTCGTGGCCCAATCTTAAAATAAAGCAGCGTGAAATTTTAAAAGTAGGTTCCCTATTATCACAAGATATACGACATTTCAGAACGCTTCTCGATATTCTGAATGCTTGATAATATCGAAAAGCCATCTCAATGATATTAGATTTTTTGGACTTTCTGTGCTTATAGAATATAAACACATTCTATAAGCTGAAAAGTCCAACTGTCTTTTTGGACATTTTTTGTGCTTATGGGATTGCGGATGCGGCATCATTTACTTTCCGTGTTTCTTGAAAGATACATGCACATGCTGTTAGCACATAAGTTAAATGATCTTTTGGGTTTTTTTTTGTGGTTTTAAAGTTGTGGATCAGGTATCCACTTTTACTTTCCATAGTTCAAAATTATCAGAATAGTCTTAAGATAAATATCGGGAAGCTATAAATGGGATAAAAATTCATCAAGCACAAGTAAATAAAGTTCAGACAAATGATATTTAAAAATGTATATTATGTGGTTCTTCCAAATGTAGACTTCGTAAACGGAATGTCATATTATACACATAATATTATTCCCATACTTTCATTTAGAAATTTCTTTTGTATATAGATTATATATAGTATATGTGATCCAATAACAAATTTCTAAATTATAAAAAAATAGGCTTTCTTTCACCAGTGTAAAAATGCTTGATAAATTGAGAAAATTATTGGCTAAAATATAAATTTTGATTCATTATTTCCTTTATATTACTTTTTCACCCATAAGTGTATATACTTTCTGACAAATTAACTAATAGATTATAATTAACGGGGACTTTCTCTCTATATATAATTTGAAATTATTAAATAAATATGTAAGAATAAAATTATTAGCATTATATGGCTTTGTAGTATTACCTACTATCATAATGTTGCCTAAACTTCAATAATAGCCCTAACTTAAATAATATCCAAAATAGTCACAATACATTTATTTTTCAAAAATTATGTGTTTTAATTTCCTTTTATTTGATGATCGTAAATGATTTTTATTTACATTGAAGCTATATTGAAATGAGAATGCCAATATAAAACATTAGTAAGAAAATTGTTCGAATATACATGTAATTTCATTTGGAAATGAGGTCTGAGTGGTGTAAAGAATCAGATTCTATATTGTTACATTCACTAAGTTTCGAATTTTTTTAATGTTTCTTTTCACTGGGAAATTTCACTGCTTATTTCTTGCGGTTTAGAAACTGATATTCGACACAATTTTAGTGGTCATTTCATATATGTGGCATAAAAAGAAATCTTAAAGCGAGAAAAAAAATCCCATCATATGCCAAAATTAGAATTTGCATGTCCAAATACGGACTTCAAATTTAATTACTTTAGAAAATAAATTTTAAAAAACCTAAATAATTTGATGGAATAAGAAATTAGTTTAAGAATCTAGTCTTTGTTATTTCAGAGACTTAAAGAAATAAAATAAAATTATCAGATCCTGGCATGACAGATTCCCTGACATCAAAGTTTATGTTGTTTTAAAGATTTTTGTTTAATCTTTATTTATCTTTCCTTAAGGGATTTTCTCCTTTTTTTTCCCTCTGATTCGCTTTACTTTCAAATAGTTGTATTGATGAATTATTTGCGGTAAGCCTTTTCATTAAATTGGAATTCATCCCTCTATGACTGGCATCTGTAAAAGAAACAGAACAGTTTAGCGAAGAAATTCGAAGCATTGGTAAAATAGAATTAAAGAGAAAATAAAAGATTCCGCAAGATGTTTGATTTTAAATATCCTGAGGAAAACTAATTAAAGTTTTAAGCCGCTTCGAAAGAAAAGTTTTACTTTCAGAAAATTTTGTTTTGTTTTATCAAAGCTGAGTTAGAAAAAAAAATGTTTCATTTCCCGAAATATCTGTTTTTAGCAAATTTGTCCGAGCTAATAGCGTTTTGCTTATTTCTTGAGTGAATTCTCTAATGAATGTTTTAAGAATAAGATAGGTTAACGGCGATAAGAATCGATTGAATTTTTTCATTAGTTTTCAATTATGTTCAGTTAGTGAAGTGATTAAAAACAGATAAACAGTAATAGATAAAATAATAAAGTGACTTTTTATTATTTTATCTGTTACTGGTTGCAGATTGCGTTCAAATTTTTTTAATTGATTTCTGTTTGAGTTTTTGATCACATTTTGTAATTGTTTATTTCTTATTATGTATTTTGTCACTATTTTGTTTATTGCCGATAATTATCCTCCTGATAAGAATTTGATAATCTTTTCATTAATTATAGTGTTAGTTATTCGAAAGAATTATATGGCTTACGTGAAATAGAATGAAAAAGAACAGTGGACAAATGATACAGAACAGAACGTCGTCTCATACACCCGTATCCGTAAACATTTTGATCACTGAAGGTTTGATTGGCATGTTATGGGAATTTTATGAAATATCAAAATATTTACAGTAGAAAAAACAAAGTAATTATGTACAGAATTTACAAACATGTGAGAAATTATATTAAGATGAAACAGTTTGCAAAGATTTTCTAGTTCAAAAAATTATATAAAAATTATTTGGAATAATAATATGCAGAAAGATATTATGAATGAAAAAAAACACATAAATTCCGTGTTCACTTGTTATCATGACCTGGTAGATGAGGATGCAATTTTAAAAATCAAATAAAATATATTTTGGTAAAAGGTAACAAAGAAAATCCATGTTTGAAATATATGTATGAATACAAATGTGTTTGAAGAAACTGTGATGTATTTTTCCCTTAGTCCTTGTGACTATGAAACTTAATGTTGAAAGTTAAGGTGGTAAGAATTGATCTCTATTTTCACTGATAAATTCAATTATCCTATGGATTTTTTTGTCTGGAGAGGAGATTTATGGCATTTGCTTTCAGCCATTTTTGCTCATGGTTTGGTGATATTTTTTTCATATGCCAAGAGATTGTGAGGATTCACTCCGTAGCATAATGAAGAGCCGTGCCAATCCCATCACAACTGCATTGAACAAATAATACAGTGAACTGAACAACTAAACGCATAAATAAACCCTATGATATTTCGAATGGAATATTTAAAACTACTGATGTTACCCAAGAAAATCATGACATTGTTATTGCTTCAAAATATATTTATTTCGTTTGAGATATCTGAAGATATACAGCAATGTAAAATGCTGCTATCAGATAAATCGAAACTTCAATAAAAGAGAAAGAAAGATAAAGAAAATTGCATATATTCCTTGGATAAATATTAAGCAGAATATCTTGTGTAATATAACACATATCAATATCAGAAGAAACGAAACTCTATTTTAAATATCAAGCGTGAGTCAAGTGCTCAAAAGAATCATTTATTTTGTTGAATCAGATAGTCACTAAAGGCGATTAGTAACTAAATAAGACTTGGATAAAATATTTGATTATTATACAGATTTAAGTCTATATTTTTCATATTTAGCAAATTACCGGGATCGATTGAATGTATTTCTCTTTTACTACCATTAGATATTTAAAATGTACGGAACTAAAAATTATATTTATTAATATGATGAATTCCGTTAATTTTTCTTAGAAATTGGTTTAAATGATAAATTACCTTAGAAAATAATTTACATAAATTGTTTTTTTTTTCTTATTTTTTTCCTTTTAATTTCGTTATGCAACATTAAAAGAAATCGCTATTAACTTAAAGTTTTTGTTCCAGACATCTGACATTTTTAGAATTAAACTAAAGAAATCACTGCTTTTCTTTCGTGTATATTCCTTTAAAACATTTTATATATAAGTTTTCATTTTTATTTGGGTTTTTTTATGCATTTTGGATCTTTAAACCGAATTGAGAGTAGTTTGTTGACATAGGCCAAAAATTTATAATACTCTTAAAACAACATAAAATACAATATTTTATAGTGGTAAAGAAGTAAACATAGTTGCATACAAATGGTTCAGAGTTTATAAAGTACAAACAAACTTGTTTAAATGTCTCAAAAATTTATTTGGTCTTATAAAACTGCAGCTAACAAATCTATTGTCTCATGCATATGCAATGAATTGATATTTCCATGAATAATAAGTACATGGTTAATGAAAATGCGTTTTAGTTTCATCGGTAGAAATACAATACAGCCTTTAAGAGATAATAACTTTTGTCTTCTCGAAGAATTTTTAAACTCTGTCTTTACACAAATATTAAAATAGCAAGCGAAACTAACATCCTCCGCTTAAGATGGGTTTCTGCAAGATGTTTGCAGTAAACAAGAATTGAACATTTCCATTGGAGATAATTATAACCAGCTATAATGAATGGGAACGTTTACACAAAAGCTTCAAAGAATAAAAACGGGAACTATGAATTCACCAAAGTAATTCTCATTTCAAGAAAGTTATATTTAATAGTGTTTTTTCTAATATTGCAACGAAAGATGTTTATATTGTACTAATTGTCATTTCATACAATATAATATTTATTTTCGCCATATCTGTTTACATATCCATATTTTTGATGAATCTGCATCGAATGAAACTTCTTTAAATCGTTCAAACATTTTATGTATAAATATTTCAATTTATTTCCCATTTATGTAACGCTTAATTCGAAATGTAAGTTTTCAACATTGTAAAAAAATGTTGAAGTCTATAAATTTCAATTTTATGAACTGCATTTATTTCATTTCCCTGCTTCTAATTACTTTTATTAAATATTTCTGAATTTATAATAATCAAAATATAACTGTTAAGTATTTATAAATACATAATATCCAAAATATGATATTTAAATAACTTTTAATTTATAATGGCCAACATATAACAGTTAAATATTTTTAAATCTATAATAACCAAAATATAACAGGGGAATAATACATTAAACATATTTATTAAAAGACATTTTAATAAATATTTCTTTGGAATTCATTTGAAATATCTGTTGATTTCTAGTTTCTTCCGCTGTCATTCGCTATCATATATTTTGGCATAACATGAACAATATTTAGGATCCATAAATTGAAAAAAAAAGATTATCTTCGAAATTTGATTAATCTTCTTCATATTTAAATTTTAAATGAACTTTTAAACTTCTTAGATGAATAATAGCGCTTTTTTCTATGAATTTTATTAATTTAATGAATTAATTCTCGCCTGAAATACCGCATGTCTTTTATATTAAAAATCATTTCATTATTTAGACTCAATAATCTAATTTCAAATTGTAAGGTGGGAAATTTAAGTGTATTTCAGCATTTTTACAGGTTAAGTTTTTTTTAATAAAATTGTTTAATATTATTTCAATGACTGCTAAAATTGCAAAGATGCTTTTTTTTTCTCAAAAAGTCAAGTTTTTTAAATTTATTTTTTTAATGACATCTTCGGTTCATTAATAATCATGCAAGAAATAAAATAAGCTAGTTTGCTTACTTAGATCCTTTATACTTTTATTTTTAAATCATTAATGAAAATACAACAAAACAGTTTAAAGTCTAACATATTTTAACTTTTATGGATTAGGGCTTTATTTCTAAAATAGATGAATAAAAGATAAATTATTATGTGGTCAGATTTCCTTAGCATTTCGAAAACGAATTTCGTACTTCTAGAACCTTCAATGTAATCAAACTTATTAAAATCAATTACTATGTTTTTATAGACATCACAACTACAATTACAAGACTTGGAACAGGACACCTGAGGGGTATGATGATCATAACCGATGGCCCCGGACTCTATGAAGAATGCAGACACTGTGCAGCTGGTCTAGACGTGCAGCTGGACTCGGAGCATATTTTTAGCTGTCATTTTAGTCCTCTTCAAAATAGATATTGACTGCACCAGGAATATTCTTTATTACGATATAGCTGAAGATGTAGCCAGGATTGTTTTGCATGCTTTCGACCCAATCTAATTTTCCCCTTTCCTCCCTTTCTTCCCTTATTTTTTATTGCACGCATCACATGACAACAATAACAACTACGTTTTTTTTTTTTATGATTTCATTCATAAGTATTCTATGAAATATATTTCCTTAAAAATAATCACAGAATGTAATGAAACAAGGAACTAAAACCTCATATAATATTTCAAATTCTTTATAATGAATAATAAACCAAAAGAAATGTTTTTAGATGCAAGTTACTGTAAAAGAAAAACTAAATAATGTAATTAATAAACGAAGAAGACGTCTCCCCGTAACTTTTTATGGAAAATAGTTCTATGAATGACAATTTACAACAAAATATCATTCGAGAACAATTACCAGATAAAAAGGTACCAAGAAAAGCTGGCTCATTTTAAATATAAAAACTTTATTCTTTCAGGAGAACTGTGTTTACACCGAAAATAGTGGGAAGGAACAGTGGGCATTCATTATTCTAAGAAACTTGGTATCTAAAGTACTTTTAAAAGGACTCTAATTCTAAAGTACTATTAAAGAAATTTTGAAATCCTGACGCTCACTTTTCTTCTGTAAATTATACCATGTAGAAAGATAACGACTTGGGACACGCTTTGGAAATAATATAACTAGTTTAGAAGAAAAGAGTTCTGAAGCAGTTTTTACTTCTTTTGACAGGATACCAATAAGATTTTGGTTCTGAAAGATATACCTTATTTTACAATCCCAATCATAATTGTTTTCCTATTTTCAAAAGATAGATCAATTGCATCATTTTAAATTCCACGAAATAAATTTCTAATAATCGATTTCCAGTTGCTACTAATAATAAAACGGAATGTCTGTGTATATGTGGGAACTTGTTTGTACTCATGCGTATGTGTGTGGTGGCGTTTTATATCCCAGACCGTTTGACTTAAACATTTTGTATGAAGAAACATTTGAAGTGAAATTATCTCATTGTTGTAATTCCTTTTCTTTCTTTCTTTCATTTCTTTTCTTTTTGAAATGTTAACAAGAATGCCAATTAAAATGAAATTGAATAGTATGGAAGAATTAGCATTTATCCTTGGAGAATTCCGAAAATATCAATGCACAAATATAGCTTTACACACCTGTATGGTCAATATTTTTCTACACTACAATTTAGTTGTAATGTTTATTATTCCCAAATATCAGCAATTATTTTTTTAATATTTTTCTTACTTCTGAAAAATAGATCTCATTATTGCAGGGAAATTTAAACTATTTGATTATTTCATAAAACATTTAATATTTTCTTTTGGTGAAAGTTGCAAGAAAATTTCATCTTATTACCTCGCTGTAGCCGTATGAAATAATAATTTGGAGTTACAGTACTACAAAAAATCATTTGAAATTAGAAGCTAAGCAGTTGCATTTATAATGAATTGGTGATGTTATGAGAATCTATTCCATTAAAAATATTTATATTTAAAATAAAATGTAGATATATAAAATTTTTAAAATGACACGGTTCTAAAGCATTTCACCATTTGACTCATAAAAAAATTTATGAAAAGGATAATGGGATGCATAAGATATTTAACTGTGATTACATACATTCAATATTGACACCGGAACACAAGAAAAAAGGCCTAAAGTGCATATTTAATATTAAAATTCATAAGCAAAATAATTTTTGTAAGAAAATATCTTTATATACCTAGATTTTTTATAAGTTTATTTATAAAGATTATTTTATGAAAGCAAAGCATTTAGCTTCTTATTAAGGGCTAAATTAGATGTGGATCAACTTTATTTATGGAGAGGTTTAGTAATCTTACTAAGAAATATCAAACAATGAAATATTGAGTCATCACAACAGTCATTCAATGAGACATCGCATGGAAATATAACAATGCCAATAAATCAGGCAGTAACATGCTAAATATCTGCAATTAGATAATTAATATATGATGATAAAGCATTTTCTTTAATATTATATGTAAAAGCAGTTGAATAAATATAATGTATGGTTTTTGGAGATGAAAAGAAATAGACAACTGCTTGTACATCCTTTATTCTTGGGTATTGTATGCAAATAAACAAAATTATAAAACATTGACCATTTAAATCACCCGTTAGGTATACTTTTTTCCTACTATAAGCCAATTCCGTCAACTATGACTATTTTTGTCTTAGAAGATTGTGGACTTCTTATTAAGAAATAAAGTGTTCTCAATATAAAACAAAAAAAACTATCTTTAAAATCTAATAAATTAATAAAATATTCTAATATTCGTATATTTTAAAGCATTTCCAGGGAGGATTTTGAATATTATTTGTGAAAGATGATTTATATTCATTTTGTAGTAATTGTTCATCAAATGATTCAAAAATGTGTCATGGAATTCTAGCAACCATTGACAACACGATCTATTTTCTTTATGCAATTAAAACTCTTTATTTTTGGAAACATTTTATTCACATTCTAGTTAACATTAGAGAATTATTGTTATTGCTAATTACTTCAGTTTGATGTGCTTTACATTTCACAGAATAAAACCATCTTAATACCATTAATGTATATCTTAAGCATTCAAGAAATTTTGAAAGAAAAATGTTCTGGCAGGTTTTACTTTCAAATACTAACCGACCCCAAATTAGAGCCTTAGAAATAAGTCCATTTAATTAAATTTCTCTTAATGTATACATGAAACAAATCTTTTGCTTATTTTTATTTTGTTGCGAAACCGTCATTAATTTTAAAATCAAAAGAAAAATCAAACAAGCTTCTTGAATAACCTAACGAAACTTCTAGCTCATTAGCGCCCCACTTTTGAATAACGATTTGTTTCCTTTCAAATACTAGACTAGTCACTTCAAAGCTTCTAGAAGCTTAGCACAGATGTAGAGAGAAGCATTCGAATGAAGGGGAAAAAAAGTAACAAAATGCTTATTGGCGACGAATGCTTAGACTTTTGACTGGCGAAATTAATAACTCTTCACCCCGATGGCTTTAATAGAGACAGTTGAAAGAAAGCCTTTATGTGAAGCAGAAGTTGAGATTTAAGAATGGTACTAGGAAAGGGTGGTTCTTCATAATCACTCTAGTGACGTTACAACATTAAGAAAGAAGATATTCGCCGCCTGAGATTAATCCTATTAGTTTGTTTGATAAATGACTCGAACTGTTTTCCGCGGCAGATTGAATCGTCTCAGAGCATATTTGCTTAGTGGAATATGATAATTACCTGGCTTATTAGTTATGCATTGAATGTTTAGTGTGAATGAAATAATTAACATAGATTAGAGTATATGGGAGTTAAATGTTTGAATATGATATTAAAAAAGAAGTTTCTAGAAAGTTAATTTTGTTTCCAGTCAATGAGGTAAGAGATGCCTTGCAGCAAAGCCCTAAATTTTTATTTCTTTCAAATAATTTCTCAATATTTTGCAAGATCGAAAAATATCCAATAATGAAAAGATGTCAAATATGGGATACCAGTAATATTTGGTAGAATGACTGAAGTTAAAAGAGTTAATTGCTAACAAAATTCATTGTTAGAATTTCAAATAAGCGTTTTATTAAATATAGAGAAACAATTGTTTTAAAATTGAGAAAGATCAGTCTTATACATTGAAATGGATGGTATATATATAATATATTAAAATCAATAAAAGAAATTGGAAAAATAATTAGAGATATCATAGAAATGTGTAGTAAAATATAACAGAAAAATAATATATTATAATAAAATATATTCCATTTTAGAAACATTTACGAAGGAAAAAAAATATTAGATTTCCTTTTAGTCATAGAATGCGGGAAAGAGTTGTGTAATTTTGTGTAGAGTATAATGTTGTGTAATTTTTAGGAAATTGTCATACATAACATCCATAAGAGTAAGCAGCACTTTAGTGTATATTTTGGAAAAATGTTTTAGGAGACATGTATAGAATGCCCCGTATATATTGCCAACTGATTTCTCATTTTGAGACAGTAAAAATATTAATTTATAAATCTTTGTCTAGATTAAATAAGGCGAAAATATTTTTTTTAATAAATGTTAGCTCCACTGGCCTTTATAAATGCCAAATTCAAGAAAATAAAAAAGCAAATTAAAAATAATTTGGAGAAAATTAATTAGGGAAATTTGCACATTCTGCAAAAGGTAAAATTGCTTATAATAAAAACTCGCTGCCAACAACAATATTTTTTATTTCCTTCAAATATGGAATTTCAGTTGGAATCCTAAAAGGAGCTGAAAATATTCCCCTAACTTCCACTGGATTACAATCCGTATCAATGAAAAATAAATAAATAAATAAAATCAATACATCAACGTATTCCATATTTGTACCTATTTTCCTTATTTCTCTTTATTCAAAAGTGAAACACCTATATTCACTTTCTCGTGTAAGAAATATAGAGAAAGTATTGCAATCGTGAAAAAATCTGAACTCGAGTTTTTCAATAATATCTATCTTTCAGATTTTCCTGATTTCATAAAACATATTTTTGTCATTATACTGTCTATTTGTGGGTACTATAACTCAGAAACACTTTCATGTAGACAAAAGAAATTTGGGATATAGACTTACGAACCGATTTGCAGATTTTTCTTAAATTTCGAATTAAATCCATCTCTGTCTGTTCAAATATAACTGAACATGAGATTCCAGAATATAAACAGCTATGAAAATAAATTTTAGCACCTAATATAACCTTTCTTATCAAATTGTGAACTAAATTTGTCAAATGATTGATTGTCTATCTATCTATACTTCCGCATGTATGTAAATGCAGTAACTCATAAAGAAAATGACTTAAATTAATGAAATTCGGTGTATTATCTTTTGACTGCAACTGCAGTACCATATCAAATTATGATTTCATTCTGTCAGCAAAAAGGTTCGAATATGTGAAACGTTCTTGTTCAAAATACATATTAGCAAGAAAGATTGAGCAAAAATATTAAAATCAGACTAAAGATTTATAATTATTGTAACAGGTGTGACTATTGTTAGCAAGGCATTTACGGCCTTAGCTCCACTTTTATTTGTGAGAGGGGGGGAAAAGATCTAAATAGGAGAGCATACTAGAGAGTGGACAGCACTCTCGCTAGCTTATGAACTGTTTGAAAATAACTATAAATTACTGAAATAAATGCTAAATTTTTTACCCTTGTGTTGCGTTTAGTCTTTCTGCTCGCGATGCTATGACTGATTCATCTATATAAAAGCAATGATTGGTTATTATAATAAGATTTCTTCTCACTTCTAGGTTGCGTTTCTATCTTTACTATATTCCATAAAAAATGCAAAATTCACTAAATAATAATTTTTTAAATATAAAAAAAATTACAAATTATTCTTTACAAAAATTCTTTTTTATTCCTTTTATTGGGTAACTATTCCATGTGTTGCTAACTGTTAAAGAACGATTCAAATTCCGCTGTTGGACCGTACAATGAATAATCACAAATACCTACACCGCTCAGCTCCAAAGACATTTGGATAATTGGATGCTGCAATAAGCATAGGCAGGAACAGTAATTGGGTATTAAGGCCATCACTGGCCACGTTACAATCCTTCCCATAAGAGGCAGATCTTAATATAGATAGGGTATAGCATATCCCTCACTATTTCTGCACTCATCAGGGCAGTGAGAATCAAATACCAAAATGGAAACTTTACATACCTTGGTCCGGGATGTCCTAGACGGGAATATGTGAAGAATAAATCAAACAGGATCCATAACGAATAACAATGGTTTATTTTGAATTAAAACTTAAAACATGTATAAAAAATATCGAAGAAGCTGGCACATGAAAAACAATTGCCATAAATAACAGCATAAAGTCAGAAAATTGCCATTAAACATTTGCAATGATGCAAAACACTTAGAGAGAAATCTCTGTAGACTTTGCTTACTTGCCGATTGGACTCAACTCGTCTATTTCTTATATAAAATACTATTGACTGTTCTTATATTTCTATTGTCCCTATGACAAATCAAGGAATGTTTAAAAACAAACGCCGGAGACAAAGGAACTATTGCCATGATTTTCAAATATTCTGAGTCCTTAATTTTTGTCGTGAAAATCGAAAGATTATCGCCAAACCCGGAGTTAACTAATAAATATAAGGAGAAAATTTTAGTTATTTCTATAACTATAACGTTATGTTCTTTACTTGAAGAGCCGTTGCCTTGTGAAATTTTTTTTTAAAAATTCGTAAAAATTGAAATGCTTGATATTCTGAATAATTTTATAAATTAATTCCGTTCTATACAATATCTGAAAGTAATAAATTACTGAAATTTCGCCAAATCATGTGAAAAAATGTGTTTTTCTTATTTTAAAGTAAAAGAATTTATTCAAATGCAAAATAATTTACTTTTAAGAATCTGTGCATAAATATTAATCTTATTACGAAAATAACTTTTATATTACTAAAACTAAATACATGGTTGTAAGAGCTGTATGTTTATCCTGAGAACTTGGCATTACGCAAATGTCTCAGGATTCTAGAAAGCCCTTTTAGTGCCTTACAATTCAGAATAAGTACAAAAAATATATTCATAAAATCAGTGCAGTGTCAATCATAACTACGGCCTGAAAATATTGTAAAAATGTGAAAGTAATAAATCCCTACTTGAGAAAGTCAACCGAACAAGTAAAATTGCAAGCTTCAGTAATGTTTTCAAATTCATGTCCTTGGACTCGAACGTTGAATGACACCATACTTTATGCGAAATTGGTTAGAATTATTTTCGAAAAACAGTTATAAAATTCTATTAACTTTACGTAAACATTTCCAATTTTTCATAAAGCATCAAATAAAAAATAAATATGTAAATAAACGCTGAATTAATTTATTATCATTTCAATTATACATTCATTTACAATGCTTTAATGATATTATAAAGAGTGATAAAGAATGTAAAAATAATACTAATATAATTAAAGATTCTGCTGAGTTTGACATTCTTAAGTTCCATCTCATTTTTCCTAATTTTTACATTGCATATCACGAATGTTTTCTTTTTTATTAGATGACTGCCAGTTTAATTACTGTAAATATTTTTTTCAGATCTATAGCGGTTTATCTGCTTATTCAGGTGTGTTATATTATTTAATTTTGCAATGTGTACTGCGTGTTAAAAATTTTTATTGTAGCTTTCTTCGTTTTATTAGATGGCCAAAATTTTAATTACTACTAGTATATTTTTCACTAAATTTCATATCCACAGTGATTCAGATGTATATAAAGAAAATCGTGTCTCATATTGATTATTTTTGCCAATGTCTATTACATACTATGTATTTCCATATTAGGTTTCTTCTTTTTATTAGATGACTGAGATTTTGACTACTCCAAATATTATTTTTTTTCTCCAACTTTCAGATCTACAATGGTTCTGCTTATTCAGGTGTCTCATGTTATCTAATTTTGCAATGCAAACTGCATATTTCTAAATTTCTTATTACATTTTTTTGTTTTATTTAATGACTGTAAATTCAATTATTGCAAGCACTGTTTTCTCTATATTTCAAGTCCATAGTGATTCACATTCAAAAAAGAATAAAATGGCGTCTCATATTGTCTAACTTTGCCAATGTATATTACATACTATATGTTTTCATAACAGTTTTCTTTTTATTAGATGACTGGCATTTCAATTACTTCAAATATTATTTTGTTTCTAAATTTTGGATCTACAATGGTTTGTCTGCTTATTCAGGTGTCTCATATTATTTAATTTTGTAATTATACACTTCATATTATAATTTTTTACTGTAGTTTTCTTCGTTTTATTAAATGACAAAAATTTCAATTACTGCAAGTTCATTTTTCACTAAATATCATATCCGCAGTGATTCACATTCAAAAAAAGGAAACGGCGTAACATATTGTCTAATTTGGCCAATGTAGTATATTACGTGTTAAGTGTTTTTTCATAGTAGTTTTCTTCATTTTTTTAGATGACTGACATGCGAATTACTTCAAATATTTTTTTCTAAACTTCGGATCTACAACGATTTGTCTGTTTATTCTGGTATCTCATATTATCTAATTTTACAATTTAAACTGCATATTATTAATTTTTATCGCAGTTTTTTTTAGTTTTGTTAGTTTATTAAAATTTAAATTACTGCAAGCATTTTTTTTCTTCTAATTTTCATATACATGGGGATTTAAATGTGAAAAAAAGAAATGGTGTCTCAGATTGTCTTAATTTGCCAATGTATATTACATACTATAATTTTCGTAATCGTTTTCGTCTTTTTATTAGATGATTGGCATTTCAATTACTGCAAATACTGTTGATTTTTCTTCGAAATTTTAGATCTATGAAGGTTTGTTTGTTTATTCAGTTGTCTCATTCTGTCTAATTTTGCAATGCATTTTGCATACTTTAAATTTTTGATGTAGTTTTCTTTGTTTTATTGGATGACTAAAATTTCATTTACTGCAAGCATTTTTTTAGCTAAATTTCCTCAGAGATTCACACGCAAAATACTGGTGTCTCATATTGTCTACTTTTGACACTGTATATTATTTTATATGTGTTTTCATATTAGTTTTCTTCTTTTTATTGGATGACTTACATTTCAATTACTTCAAACATCGTTTCTTCTCCTCTTTTCTGAACTACAGCGGTTCGTCTGCTTATTCAGATATATCCATACTACCTCATTTTTCAATGCATACTGCATAATTTTTATTGTATTTTTCTCCCTTTTATTAGATGATAAAAATGTTAATTAATGCAAGCAGTTTTTTGTTCTTAATTTCTGATTCACATGCAAAAAACAAAACAAAACCAATTCTTACTAAAAAGTTAAGATTATTTGCGAAATGCAGTGAAAGAATCCTGCCTGCAAAGACATTTCAAAGGCAAAAATATTTTATGCTTTCATCTCGACATATCTGTCTCTAAATAAGGGAAAGCACTGCACACTCATAAAGTATGGAGAGCATCAAAAATGTTTATGGCGCATCATTAAAATCTTTATGGGTACTTATGTCAAGCAAGAAATAACGTATGTGTATGTGGTGCGCATGAATACAAGGTGAGAGCATTTCTTATCAATAATGCAACTGAAAGAGAAAAGAGGCTTTCGAGAATCTTCCTCTATTGCTTCTACGCCTCGTTAAGAAAAGAAAGACACAGGCTGCCATTAATAAAAATCATGGCACTGTAACAAACAACACTATTCTAGGCATTAAAAGTGTTGAAGGAAAATATTATAAGTGAAAATCAAAATGAGATGCAGTGATTAAGAACATTTATGACCAGTTATTGGGCATTTTTAATAGTGGCATTTTCATCAATTCAATTTTTATATGGGAGGGGGCACTATAAACAAGATTGGTTGAGTATTTGTAAAAAATAAACAAAGTGAATGATTTCAAACAAATATTGATTCACATTCATTACTGGCTCCTCTTTATTAATTCTCAAGAAAATGAATCATCAAAAATTATCTTAAAAAGTGCGATGTTTAAAAATGTTTTAGGAGGATGATGCCAGTCATTTACAAAATAAAGACAAGTAGTAAATGAGGGGAATAATTGGATAACACTCTTCCCTTCTTCTATAATTTTTTATTTGGTTTGACAATAATTACTATCGTTCAATAAATTTTGGAAATGAAAAAATCTGAGATGTTTTTATATTCTTGAAATAAAAAGGCATATTCTTTTTTGATTGAATTGACCAGATGCAATTTTTCTTTTGAATTTAAATGTGGTTTTAGATTATTTTGCTATGATATCCAGCCTAGTTCCAATAAATCTTAAGGATAGACATATGAAGTGCCATGGATTTGAAAATACTACTCCAATATTTGAAATTAACTATATTTTAATTAATAGCAGAAATTTGTCCCTGCAATATTATATAAATATTGAAAGTCTTATTTTTTTATTCCTTTTTTTGCATTCCTGAGACATTTCAAATAAAATTACACATTTCTTTAAAAAAATGAATTTTTTGAATATCCGCATTTCAAATATTTAATTCAGCAAACCATACAGTAATTGAAGAAAGAATCAAAATTTATGGCATTAGTACATATCAAATTAAGTGAATAAGTTTTTTAAAAAAACAATGGTTACGAACATGAAATAAGTAGAGTGAAATCAAATTACATAAAAAGCAATTTAAAAATATCTCTAATAAAAATGCACAATTTTAGAAATGTCATCCTCTACTAAGTAAGATTTGTCTATCACTTAGTTCATCTTTTTAACAATTAAAAGGCTTGTTCAGTTAACCTGATTCTAAAGTCTCAGATAGCAACCAAGCAAATAAAAAAAACATTTCCTACGTTTAGCTAGTATTAATCAGGTAATAATTATAGCTTGAATTGCATGGCAAGAGACATATCTGAGCCTTTAAATAGCGACAACTCAATTGATGATTTTATTTGTTTTGTGTTCTGAAGCTGAGCTATTTTCAAAGCCATCAATAATGAGGATTGTGCAATTAAATGTATAGCTACTGAATCTCCGATATATATTAAATTAGAAAGGATTTCAAATTCAGTCACTCACAATGTATGAATGAAGCCTTAATAGCATGACGTTCGCTAAAGAGACTTTCCTACTTCCGTATTTTCTGGTAATTCTTTTATACAGGCAATTGAATAATCTTGTTTGCAGTCATACTGTTTTTTAACTTATTTTTAAATGAATAAAATAAGGGATATATTTAATTTATTTTTAAGAGAATTAAATGATATAATTCTTCTTTTTATTAGGATGCTTCTGGAAAGCTTACATACGTTTTAAACATTTTTACTTTTCTTGTCATACTTCATGTTTGCAATATTCCAATTCAGCATTCATTTCCGTATGTGCTAGAAGTGAAATTTTGTTCTCTCATGTGTACAAAACCCTTTATTAATAGTTACTAAATTTAATTATCAGCAATAATTTATTAAATTGCGATTTTTGTACACGTGGCGCCATCTTTTATTGAAGTTGAGAACAACTGATATTTTCATTAAAAAATAGAAAATAATGTAAATGGAAGAATCCTCATAATTTTATTTTATTAATTGATTAATTAAAGTAGGATTTTAAAAGATTTTTTAAAAAAATTAATCTATTTTTCAATAGCCATTATACGGATCTTCAGATTAAAAATCATATCAATTTAATTCTTTAACCAAACTAATATTTCCATTTTTTGAATTATTGTCCATTATACATTTTAGATTTTTTGCTGATATATTAATTTGAAATAGGAATTAAAGAAATTTAAATTTATTTCTTAAAACTAGAATATGATATAATTTTAATAATTTTTTATAGTTGTATTCATCCTAATATATGTAAGTAATTCTATTTGCTCTGTGGGAAGAAACATTGTATTATTAATTAATTAATACTACTAAAGGAGGCAAAAAAAATGTGTGAAATATTTTCCTGATTACAAAAAATCATCACGCAACAGCTATTCAAAATATTTTTGCTTTTAACAGAACAGCATATTCAAAAATTATTTTGCTTTTTAACAGAAGTTCAATTTGTCCATAAAAATAAATTGAGATTCAAGATTAATTCCTAACAATTGTTGTTCTTGTGAAAAAAAATATGATGAGTTTTGTAGCTACATGAAATAAAATTCATAACATAAAGCATTCTCTTGCCATGAATTTCAGTTTGTTAATCTTAGGATCAAAAGTTTCATTTCTGATTCATTGGGGTAGATTGATAAAACCATGAATTCCACTTAATCCTCATATTTATCCATTTGATTTCTTCTTATTTGAATTATATTTGAAATGATAACCACACAATACCGAATATTGTAAGAACGGAAGTCCGATTAATAGATCCTGGATCTATTATTCAGCCGAGAATAAGAATGTTTTATATGTTCGACTTGTAAAGGGAGAAAAAATAAAGACATAAGGAAGTCATTGATCTTATAGTAATCTTCATTATAGTTTTTACAAAAAAAAAAAAAATGAGTGCATTTAAGTATTACTCGCTATTAATTTTCTTAACCAGAGGAAAATGTTGAACTTAATCTGTGTAATATTTATATGAGCTTAATTACATGCCTTTATATTTATAATATACCAGTTGTCTTCCGCAGCCTTTTAGAAAATTTCAATGAAATATTTTGTATCATTATATCTTAATGTTTACATTAGTATGAACATTGTTCAACTTTAAATTTTCATTTGCATATAATTTATACTATTTTATAGGTTCTACAACGAGTTACACATATCCCTAATTGTATTTATTCATTCTTCTAAAATGTAGGAAAACAGCAGATGTATTGAAAACAGACTCATTTTACAAATTATTCACCGCTTCTTGTACTTGAAGTTCAGAAAATTTCAAAAATTTTAACAAAAGTATAATTTATACTTCTTAAAATGAAAAAAAAATAATAATAGGAAGACATTTCATATTCCGGTATCAAAGGAATGGATAATAATGGAAATAGCAGGATAGAATTATAATGCAGCAGAAATAATAATATTTGACATAAACAATGCAGCATATTATTGTAAAAAAGGTTTAACGTTTATTTAAAAAATGTGTAAAAATAGAAAAACTTTTACGTCAAAATAATTAGTATCATTTGAAAGTTTATATTAACAAGATAATGTAAAAATTATTTTTATGTTGTAATTTTTCGGAAGTGATCACGAAAAATCTCTAAAAATTTGCTTAGTTTTTAATTAAATAGAATTTTAAAACAATCGCTCCGAGATGATGGTGAGTACACTACACTTTATATATGTGCCAAATTTGGTAGCTCAAACGCTCTGACTTGTAGAGTGCCAATATATGCACAGAAGCTAACACTTACAGGCATACAAACATTCCTCTTAAATATTTGTAAGGATTGCACTTATTACTGTGTACACCAGCGATTTTCAACCTGGGGGGCGCGAGCACAATAAAGGGGGACGTGGCTATATCCAAGTGAAAATATTTTAAAAAATTGGTTAACTGACTGAAATCAAAGCACACATACACAAAGAGAACAAAATACATTTCGATATATTTAATAGCTTATTAAAGTAAAACAACTTATAAATCAAAACTTACTTAACCAAAACCTACTAAATTAAAACAAATTTAATAATTATTAGTGACTTCCTTGGGCCTGTCTTGCCGAGCAAAGTTTTTCGAAGGAAGGCTTGATATTAGAAATAGCCACTCTCAGTTCTGTTTCTATATTTTGTGTTCAAAGAAGCCTCAGCAGAAAATCCAGTTTCAAAAAGACAGGATGTTGAATGGTAATAGAATGCGAAATGCCCTTGTTTTTAGGGCAGAAAAATCATCCTCTACTCCTGCCCAAAATTCAATAGTGATTTATTACTAAATTGTCTTTTAGTTTTGCCACTTGTCGTGAAGTCTATGAATTTTTCTTCCTCATCAATTGAGAGTCCTTCAGGAGTCTTATGAAATGGATCCTTAACCCACTCGTAACTTGCTAACAGTTTGTCGTCAACAAGAAAATACTTTTTAAAATTATTTGCCAGCATGGATAAATGATATTCAATAGTTACAAAAACAACTTTTACAGGTTCTTCTTCAGCCTTATAAGTTTTCGTACAATCCTCCACATTTGCAAACAGTGTTATGTTTTTTGCTTTAAATTTCTGCTCCACAATTCCAATTTTCTACAAAAAGCATTAATTTTATCACTCGTATCTAACATATGTGTATTTGCTCCATGGAGTTAAAGATTCAAGTTATTTAATTTCTAGAATATGTCGACCAAGTACTTCAATTTCATCACAAATAAACCATCGCGAAAATTCTCGGACTACTGTCTGTTTTCTTCTTCTAGAAAAATGGCGATTTCTTCTCTTAATTCATAAACACGTTGCAAAAATTTCCCACATAACTATCTTGCCTAGCAATAAAATAGTAAAGCTGAATGTACTGAACTCATGTCTTTACAAAGTGCGGAACAGATTCTTGATTTCAGGGGTCTCCTTTTTATATTATTTACTACAGTTACAACTGTAGTTAAAACAATATTCAAACAGGACTCATTTCTTTCGAAGACAAAGCTTCTCTGTGGATCATGCAATGTGTGCACTGAGGCGAATTTTGTTTTACAAGTGCTTCTAAACCTTGGAATCTTCCGTACATTGAACGAGTACCATCGGTGCATATATCCGACGCAATTTTCCCATTCTATGTTTGCCTCGTTCAAAAAATCATTTAAAATAGCAAATAATGCTAGCGCTGATGTTAGGAGTTCTATTGGTTTGTAGAAAAGTAGTTCTTCTACTACTGACATATTATCACAAATTTGAACATATGCAATTAAATGAGCATCTTTATTACTATATGTTGCTTTGTCAAGCTGTATGGAAAACAATTTCTCACGAAAACTCGACAAAAGCTGATAATGTACAACTTCAGCTATATCGCCTATTTAACGAGCAAGAATATCATTTGAAAGAGGTATGGACTGCAATTGCTTTGAAAAATTATCTCCAAACATAGTTTCTACAATCTCAAGTGCTGCTGGCAAAATAAGCTCTTCACCAATGGGGTGAGGTTTTTTACATCTGGTTATTTTATATGAACTTTGCAATTAAAGCTTTTTTGTTCACAGATAAAGTTTCTTTAAAAAATCACTTTTACTTTTTATATGATTTTAATTTTAATTCGAATAATTATCTGGGCTTGTTGACGTACTCACTATGAAGCGTTTCCAATTGTCGTTTAAGTTGCTGTCTGCGGCCAACATTTTGGAGCAAATGATACACAGGGACCTTCCTTCTTCATTTACTTTAGTACTGGTAAACCCAAAATTTAAGTATTTTTGAGAATAGTTCCTTGATTTTACTTTCGGAACCACGCTCGTCTCCTTAAGTTGCTGCCTGCGGCCAACATTTTGGAGCAAATGATACACAGGGGCCTTCCTGTGTATCACTTGTTGATGCTTCACTATCGTCTAATGCTTGCTTACTTCCGCTTGAAAATTTATTCATGAATCTACATGAATCTGCTGCCGTCAATATTTAATATGGTGAATTGCAATTAACACGAATACATATATAACATACAAATTCACGATAGATTCGATAGCGATAAAAGGATCGACTCCAATGGGACTGGCTAGAATTGAAACTTGCGTTATCGAACATTTTCTTTCTTTCTGTGAGAAAACATTTGCTCGGCGCATGCTCGAGACGGCATCGGTCGTGTGGATTCCCTTCCACAAAGTTTGTTATTTTTTTCACTTTTGTTTTTTCATGCTTCTGTCTTATTTCTTTTATTATGCGAAAGAATATATTCCAAGTTTCTAAATTTAGCTCACCCCGTCTAGGTTAACATTCATTAACGAATTTTCTACTTTCATATTATTTTAACGTTATCTCCATGTTTAGCTTTCATATCAAATATAATATTTAAATTTTCTCCGCTTTCATTCGCTTCATCTGTTCAACCCTGCTTGTACAAAATCCAAGATGTGATTTTTCGCCAAAGTTGGCCCGCTTTTCCTCTTGTTTTGGCAATTAGTTAAAAGCAATTTAAAAACAGAATCGAAAATATATATTATATAAACATTATACATTATTGTTGTATACATTTTATTGTAAGTAGGAGGCGCGATGAAAATTATGATTGAAAACTTGGCCACGAATACTGAAAGGTTGAGAAACGATGGTGTACAAAATTGGATAACGTCATGCATTCACTCAAGATAATATAGAGGAAATTCTCTTGCAAGTATTCGAAAGATCTTTAAATTTCATTCGAGAACTCAAATCATACGGAGATATTTATTCCAGTTTTTAAGAAGAAAATATTGATTCTTTACGAAAAAAATATTTCCACATTATTTTTTTTTGTATTTTTCTGTAGCAGATGCGCATTATATAAACGAATAAATGTTATCACATTTATTGATATTTATTCACTTAAACAATTATTAGGTGGGTGACATTTTTTTCAAAGATACGTTTTATGCTTGAAATGTCATGGGCTCTTTGACTATTTTCTTATAATATGAAAGAATTTGCTGTGAATTAAAGTGATTCTAATTTATAGAGGAAGATACACTATTAAAAAAATTGCTTTGTGTTGACAGAGATCAAAAGGTAGAAGCAAAATGTGTGAATCAATTTTGAATTCGTTTCGTAAGCTTTAAAATATAATATACCACCAGTTTTTTTTATAAGTAGAAAGGTATATATTCTGGTAGTATATGTTAGCGTTATTCAAGTTCTGCATTTCTTCGATTTTTTTTAAAAGCGTAAAATGTCGGACTTCTCAGAATTTCAAAGAGGCCAAATGGTAGTAGCCCGTTTAATTGGAACAAGTGTGACCGAAACATCAAAACTTTTATTCGTTTATCGAGGCATGGTGTCTAAATTCATGACAGAAAGCACATAGCGAGGCAAGACAAAGAGACGGAATTTTCCAGGATGCCAATGCACCTATCTCTGCAGCGAGACTTGTCCAATCATGGTTTGATGAACAAGAGGATGAAGTTAACCATCTGTCTTGGCCCTCACAGTCATCCGATATGAAAATAATTGAACAGTTATGGTCTACTTTAGAGAGTTCCATACGGAATAGATATCCTCCATCGACATCTCATAATATTTGCAGGAAGAATGTACAATATTCCTCTAAACACTATTCAACACTTGTATGAATCGATTCCTAAGCGAATCCAAGCTGTATTACATGCCAAAGATGGTCCTACACCATACTAATAAAGTATTCTTTATAAATCTAAGGTTTTTCCATTACTTTGATAAACACCTGTATTTTAAATTTTGTTGATTTTTTGCCAAGTCATTAGTTGCTGCTCCTTAAAATGTCTTTTTCAATAAGTTTTCATTTACTTTAAAATATTTCCAGTTACATATCATTTGTGGAACTATTTTCCGTTAAATTACCATTTATTTCACTATGAATGGTATGTATAAAAAAAGAAAAAAATAATACGAAAATCAAAACTTTTGGAAAACGGAATTAATAATAAACAAAAAATACTCTGCATGAGATTTTATTTTAATTAGCCCGAAGAAAAGCAATTAGTCTCAAACAGCTTCAGAAAACAAACTTTTATCTTGAAAATGTTATTATTTTTTTATAAGCCAAAAGAAAAATACAAAAAAACATCGACTAAAGCTCCGGTTTCAAAACATTTACTTTTTTCAAATTGTCAAAACAATTAACTTTTTTCTCAATTCATGGGCAAATGAACTATTTACAAATAAAGAAGACAAAAGAATTTTAATAGTTACGTCAAAAAATGTTTAAAAGAATTCTCAATTATTCAAAATAAATAAAAAATAAAGCAAATAATATTGATTATTTCATCTGTTGCTGATATCGGATTTCAACTCTTCGGCATTTTTTTTATTTGCAGCTCTTTGCAAATTTGTATTTTTATTTTATGATACATTTGCCTCATTTTTATTTTGTATTTTATCCTTATCCCTTCGAAATATTTTAATTGTGTCAATATATGAATTAGATTCTTGTTTTTACACAGTATATGATCTAAAAATCTGATTCTTACTATCTATGAAAATTATATGCAGAGGAATCAATTATGAAATTTTATTATTTATTTTTTAATTTTAAATTGTTTATATAAATATTTATTATTATCTTTTAACACATTTTATATTTTTTTATATTTAAGATGTATATTTTCAAAAATATTTAAAGCTGCCGTATAGACTCGTAAATGTTGTAATTTCTTCGCGGTTTTCAAATATTGGAATTTTAAGCAAAGATTTTTGGTTATTTTAATTTTAAATTTAACGCAAAAATAATACGATGGGATTCGATAGTTTATAAAGAGAATATCCAGTCAAAATTTTAAAATTTTCATTTGCACTGTTTATTATTTTATAAATACCCAACTATCCCTTTTATATTAATTCAAAATTCAACCGACAGTATTTAAGTTAATTATAGAAATTCTAAGAAAGAGGAAAATAATTCACTTCAGGTTTCTTTGTTTATATTATCGTATTTGGTCTGACTTTGTTTACTCTTAAAAAGAAGGAATTTTATAATGAATTCTTCATAGTTCCGATATGCTATCATTTTTAAAGTTTCACATTTTCGGAATTTAATCATCAATCAATAGTCTGATTTAGGAAGATGTTGATTAACTTTGTTGCAAAAGTTGTTGTCTTATTTTGATTTATAGAGGGAAAGAAACATAATGTACGTAAAATATTAAAAAAATTATTATTTATTTAAGTCTATTTTTTCAAGAAATAATAAGTGTCTATTAATTAAAATAATTTCATTTTATATAAAAATAACATATATAAAAATTGGTCAAAAAAATACTGAAATAATTAAAAAATCCAATTTTCAGATTTTTGTAGAAATGCCTTGATATTGAATTTGACTGCTGTCTCCACATTTTGCAATTAAATTTGTTTTATATGTCCCCTTTGTGTCTTTTCCCTCTATCATAATAGTTAAACAAAACAATCATTTTGAATGTTTAAATTTATTATGCAATTTTTACGGCAAATTTCTATATTTCTATTATATGTTGATTTTTCTTCTTTAAAATTTTCTTCAAAGATTTAACATCTAAACTAAAATCCGTGTTAAATTTTGAACCAGATCTATTGGGGGAGTGGCAATCTTTTATTTAACAAATTCACATGCATGTAAAAGAGATAATTCAAAAACGCAACTGTTTAGATAACTGAAATTTAGTATTTGATCATGCCATTAAAATTTCAGTTTCCGATCAGATTTTGTTTCCAAGGATAAGGAAAAAAAATGCATCTTAATCTCTGTACATAGCTTTCATCGCTACAGTATGGATCACGAAAAGCCCATGCGCTGCAATATGAAAATAAATTCTGAGCATTAGTGATTTCATCGTCTCTTTCAAGATCCATAATTTTTATGTGTAGCGAAAGAGGGAGTAACATTTTTATAAAGGGATATGCAAAACACTTTCAGAAAAGCATTGAAAATAGAAATATAGAGGCTTTCGTACGCACCAGGAAATAAATAAAAAGTTAATTATCTTATAGTATAATAAAAAATGTGTGTAACTTGTAATATGATTATACTTTTATAAATTAAGCAGAATTTCCACAATATTACTCACATATAATATGTAACACAAAAGAATTATCAGTAGTCCATATTGCATATTTATTTATAAATAATTTGTAGTGCCTGTCTCTAAAATCAATGCACTTATTTTAAAGTAAGATATGTTAATAAGTGAAAATGTGTATTATTAAAAGAAAATATAAGTTACTTAATACTTATGTCACAGAAATAGAAAATTATTTCTTTCCTGAGAAACTTTTCCCATTTCCATACGCTATTTTGCATATTATCTACAAGGCTATTTCAAACGATAATTTTAATTTTTATTTGCTTTCGTATATTTTACAACCAACTTCATTTTGAAAACAATTAGCATCTTACTATTTGCTAAAAAATGTACAAACAACACATTTACTTAAAAATAAATAAAAGCAACATTCCGATATATTTCTTTTGAATGCATTTGTTATTAAGCTTTTAAAATATTACAGAATAAACTTAGGTTTCTCTGGATATTATTTCGTTTTCCGGAATTTTAGTCAACAAACCTATTGTCTGATGAATATGCAGTGCATTGATATATCTATGAATAAAACATATTTTAATGAAATGCGTTTCGGGTTTCCATCTTTGGGAATTGAATGCGTTTCTTAAAAGATGATAACTTTTGTCTCCTCGAAGAATTTTTACGCTCTGTCTTTACACGCATTCATAAATTGGAAACGAAACTAAAACGTTTCTCTCACGATTCACCTCTGTGAAATGTTTGTCGTAAACAAGAATTAGAACACGTTCCCTGGAAATAATTATTACCAGCGATAATGAATCTAAGCTTTTAGAGAAAAGCCCAAAGGGATTAAAAACAAGAACAATGAATGAATTTCAAAGGAGTTTTCATCCCCGGAGAGCTTTATTTAAAATTGTTTTGCATTTGAGAATCTGACGAATAGGATTTATAATGCATTAATTTTTATTCCTCCATTCTTGAAAGTTCATTTTAATATTGCTGGAAATTTACATTTTAGTATTTGCATTTTAATACACGACTTATGCACTCTACAATCTGTAGGAATATTTTTCGGCCGATTAAAGCTCAAGGAAATTGTTTCAAAAAGGTTTTATAATTAAATTACCAAGACATCTGAAATTCGTAATTGTTTTTTTTTTTGAAATTCTCAGTAATCATTAAAAATATTGGAATAATGTTATCTCAAACTTCTGCAAATTATTATAGCTATACTTAAAAATTATTTTTGACGCATAACTTTTTAATCCAAGCTTACTTCATCGCAATTTTGAGATAAATTCGTAATCATGAGGTTAAAATGCTTCATCTAGAAACGTGTAATAAAAAAAACCCAATATTTTATATTTATAATATTTTATAAAATACTATCTGGATTTTAAAAGTTACACTTAAATTGATTTTATTTTGAAAATTTCTTATATTAATGGTGCAAATCTTTTATAATATAAGCAATTTTTTTTTTGTTCAATTTCTCTATTTTCAAGGTTTGAGATGTTATTTCATTGTCTATATTAAATAATTCTACAATGATTTTTTGAATCTTCTTCAATAGTATATCATTTTCTACTTAATACTTTCAACTATACCGACGAGATATCTCGTCTTTTCGATACTTTCCAATTACCGACCAAATATAAAAATTGACTAAATTTTTAAAAAAATCTGACTGTGGGCTAAATCTTCAGATATATCAAGTTCAACCTATCTAAACTGGCAATAAGAGATCAATTTTAGCCCACAGAAACATGTAACTGGAAGTATCTGAAAAACGAGATATCTCGTCGAAAGTGTTGAAGACATGTACCTCTAGATGATATTTTCATAATCTTCTATATGATTTTTGCTGTGTCTTTGTGCATTTGCACTCCCTTTCAGCACACATCTTATATTTTATGAATTAAGTAAAACTTCTATCAATGGTTTTGCTAATATGATATCCCTTTCGATCAGCAAATAAATTTGGTGAATTCCTGAAGTGTGAATTACATTTCATTGTTAGAAAGAGAAAAATTTTTACTAATAGTTTTAAAATAAATTATTAATATCCAAAGAATAAATAGTGCTCTTTAAAATAATCAATACATTTTTAACAAACATGACATTCAAAATCATTCAAAATATGAGGAACAAGGGGCTTTATTTAAAAAAAAATTAATTAGCATGATGCATAAAATGCATTTAATACATTTCATTTAATATTTAATTGTGTAAATTTGTCAGAAGAGACAATTTAAAAAGTTCTAAGGTTATTTCAAAGACAATACGACAATAATAATAAAAAGATAAAATACTGATTGGCAAATTGCGAGAGTAGCAAAAAGAATCTATTGATTATTAAATCAAAAGTTCGTAGGATAAGGACTATAAAATGGTTAATATATTTATAGCAAAGAAAGTGTAATGAAACAAATAAAGTTCTGATTTGTTCCAAACTTTCATATAATTTTATTCGTTCATTAAATTTCTTTATGTATGTTTTGTTAATTTCGAATTAATTCTTTTTCTTTCTAAAATGTCTAAAAATAAGGCAAACAAAATAAATTTTGTTCAAGCCTAATATTTGATGTTCTTATTCTAAATCCCTCAACAAGACAACTAAATTAGACGGAAAAATGCTTTAAAAATCAGCCAGAATGAAAAAAGGAAAAAATGGCTAAAAGAATAACGAAAATAATAAATATAAAGTAATTTACGTTTTCATCACTTTCTATACAAAAATCTTCTGAGAATGACAATTTTCAAAAGATACAACGACAATTGCTGGGTAAGAATGTACCATGAAATGCTGGCCCATTTCAAGGATAAACCCTCCATTCTTTTTCTTAAGGGCATCTTCTCACGAAAATATATCGAGGGACCACATTGAGTGTTCATTATTCTGAGAAATGGAGGACCTAAAGTAGTTTTTAAAGGACTCAGAAATTCTGACGTGCATTTTTCTTCTGAAAATTATGTCATTCAGAATGATAAAGTCTTGAGATGCACTTTGGAAATAATATAACGGCTTAGTTGTGAGAGCGATTTTTTCAGATTTCTTTTTCTTAAAAACTACGCAGGATCAACTTATATTTCAGTTGTGAAAAACATTTTATGAGCTTCTTAAATCACGGCTATTCTTCTTTTAAAGAAAAGATAGTGCAAAATAAGATAGATGACATCGTTTTAAGGTTTATAAAAGAAACGTTTTTTATAAATTGACTTCTAGTCTCAATTTTAGTGCCAATAGAATCCAAAAGTAGAAATTATGCCAAAAATTGATTTTATATTTTTAAATTATTTGTTTCTTTATATCAGTACTCTTAAATAAAATCAGAAGGCCAAGGATTAATCATTCTAAGAACTTTTATTGAAATATTTACTTAAATTAAAATGTATAAGTCATAATTCCTTCATAAGCAAAGTGTTTATAAACTTCGAATTTCGATGAATACACAAGAAGGTCAAAATTAAAACACCCCAACTCTGAGCTCTATTTACAATGAGCTACTCAGTATAAAAGCTCCAAAATATTGAAACTATAAGCATTTCTCACCATTGCTGTATTCTAAAATGTAAATTAAATTAAATGTTTATTAATAATAAAAAAAATCAAATTTTTTATTGAAATGCTATTTAATATTGAAACTTATTTAATTACTACTGATGAAAAAAATAAAATCTGTATTCATACCTTGATAACCAACAATGAAACAAGTGCCAGGATGAAATGCACCATTATAACGATTGGAATTTCTCTTCAACAATTAAGTATCTTGCTGCAGAATACGTTTAAAATACTTTATTAAAAATTGATTAAAAAAAGAAGAAAAATGTAGAGCAAAAAATTTTATTTCATTAAAATATATATTTTTAAAAAAAAATTAAGATGATATAAACATTATTTAAGTACTGTAATATTTTTGGAAATTATCTCAGTGGAAAAGTCAGAATTTCGCTTAATATTTAGAAAATTTAAACCTAATTCTAATTTTTAAAAAAAATGTTTGTTATTGTGGTAAATGAGATCAATTTCACTAAGTTTTTTTCAACTCAGTGGAACAGAAAATTTGAAACAAATTCGCTTCTGTTTGAAACGGTAAGGCAGGACTTATTTATTAAATGTTTGAGGATAGAAACCACAATAATCTAATCAGAAATACAATATTCAAACAGCGTTCATCCTTGACCACTGCAGTCTGTCATTCGATAAGTATTCGATTGTTTGTATCAGTTCGTTGCCTTAAGAAGGAAAATAGTTTCTTATTAAAATGCTTAAAACTCAAGGAATGAAAAGCAAAGTTTTTCCTATTTAAAACACTTAAATACTTTTAATGACTATAATGATTGAGAAATAATTAGAAAACAAAAGTAGTATACTTTTATGTGGTTTATTTATCTTTAAAAAATTAGATAATATCTTTTTACGAAACGGCATTTAAATTTTAAAAAAATGCTCATTAAGATTGTTTCGCATGATTAGTTAAAGAAATGTATTTCAGAAACTGAACACACATTTTTTAAACTCACTTAAATAATAGTTACTTTTTGATTTTCCTATTCATATCAACGCAAAATGCTTGCACAGATATTTAATGAAATGTATCATTTCCCCCCCCCCTGTTTCTTTTATACAATACAAGAGCACATAATTTTTATTTGTGTTTGGTTTAAAGCAATTCAGTGTTGTTGTTGTTTCTTTCCCTTTAGCTTATTCTGATTTATGAGAAATGACAGTTATAATTGCTTTAATAATTGACAGCAAGATAATATTCCCCTTGATTTGATCCTCCGGGGGGGGGGGACACCGCGATTTGAGGATGAAAAGCTTCTTGCATGGTGGCTAGTTCTCGTCACCCTGAAGAGAACGCGAAAAGGTGGGGGGTCTAGATTTTCCCATCGATGACGGGACATACTTGTTTAAGGAAGGGTTGTACCGTGGCCCTTAGGACCCAAACCTAGTTCCCGCTAGTATTGCTATTGCTGCGGTAAGGCCATTCAGTATTATTTATCCGTGTGCCTCTTCGTCCGGGTCGGAGAGTTAGTGATATGGGTTCTCCTTAATTTGGCTATTGCATTCAGGCAATTATTTTAATCCAATCTGATAAATTTTGAACAAAACTCAAAATATTTACTTATCTTTAAAGCATTGGTATAAAATTATAATAGCAAATTACAATCAAGATTCTTCTCTGAGGAAATTACAAATTGACGTTTTTAAGCAGTGTATTGACTTCCGATGTTTCCATAAATTATATGCATAATGATATCTAAATATAAATATGCATTTTTAAAAGTAGCCACGAAGCGCTATATATATAAGATTATTCCATAAACTGCATTTTACTTAGTTAAGAAATGAGTTTTTATTTTACTACCAAAATATTTAATGAAATTGAGATTGCGGTAAAGGCTCAACTTATATGAGGATTCAGATATATTCTTATCGGATTCAGATATATTACAAAAATCTTAGGAAAAAAAAAGAAAGAATAAAGTATAAAGTACTAATAATATGATATGAGATTTCCTAGCTTACATGTACATTGATCTAGAATACATTCAAAATTAGTATGAAATAATTGGCAATGCGCTAAAAAAAACAGACAATAACTCACTTTTATTTTACTTACGAATAAAAAGTTAACTATACGTATAATATCAAGATTTGATGTTTATATGTAGTTATTGCATTTGCACAATGTTTACAAGGACTCACATAGATTTGTTAGCAAATGAATCAGAATCGAATGAATGTTCTTTGAACAGGTTTTCCTACTCAGAATAAAAATGTCTAATGTATTTCAGATATAAATAAAATACAATCATTTTTTAAATTTTAATCTTAAGAAATACGAGAATTAATCAAAATTAATTTTTAAAATCTTTTATATGATCTCTTTTACATATATTATCTAGAGGACATATAATTTTGCAGAGAAAAAATAATTTTATGGAAATGAATGAATTTCAATATGAAAAGCATTCCGTAGCATGTCCCAAGTATTGATTTGTTGAATATACATATATTCAATTTGTCATTATTCTGAACTTTTCTTAAAATCTTTCAATAAATACATTCATTACTAATTAAAGATATTTAAATACATACTGAGGAAAGACTGCATTTCAAGGGAAACGAAATGCAGAGAGCAAGATATGTGCATGAAAAACAATAAGTACTATAACACTTTGGTTCAATATACTACAATCAAGGAAGAAAGCATTTTAAATTGAAAAGGAACTTCCTAGTTTATTTTTTATTCCTTTGCAAATTATATTCCATTTTTTCATCTAATGAATTAAACGGTAATACATTTTCAAAATAATTAAAATACATACATATTTTCAATATTAATTGAAATGAAGAATTGGTGTATTTGTATAAGATCTCTTGGCTTATGTTATTTTGTATTACGCGAAATTTAAATCAGAACTTAAACTTCACTAGAATTTTTTATTTTTATTTTTCAATAATTGTAAATTAATCACATTTTTAATTAATTGTTTGATTCTGCAATATTCATGATTGTAAAATATATGGATTTCTATTAGTTTCCAACATAATCCAATCTTTCGATTTGTTAAAGAGATGAAAAAAGAAAAAGAAAAAGAAATTACGGTATTTGATTTATATTTAATTGTAAATTTTCAGAAGCTTGTTGGTATCCAGTCACTTGAACGATTTGATAACCATTCATATCGTTTTCCTTTGTCATCATTATTTCATTTCTAATCATGACGAACTGAAAGAGTCTTTCTAGCAAAGTTGAACTACTTGAAAAATTGTTGTAGAATTCTTCAGAGTATGTTGCTTCTTAGGTATGAAACCCATATTAAATGACAATCATGCGGTTAGAGAATTTAGGAAACACAGAAAGAGCAAAAATGTATTAATATCCACTTAGAATCGTGTTTAAAATATTTCTACATAATTTATAAAGGAAGTATATAACAATTAAATTTGAATTACATTGAAAAATATACCTCTGTTTATTAGGTTGCATTCGTATTATGCACATCAAAACTAAACATTTTTATAAATATCTTCTGAACGGCATATTTATAGACGAGTTTTTTTAATAAACTTTTAAAGCTGAATTTCTCTTACCCTATTTATCATTTTCAACACTAATGTACAACTCTGTAATAATTCCTTATTCCAAAAGAACAGCAATTAAGGTGTTAACATTTTTTCAGGAAAACTTCTTTCCTTATCACAGACAAGAAAGGTCATTTTCACACTGACACTGATTGATTACCAAATTTCATACATTAATACAAATTTACCAAATTTCATACATTAATCATACAATAATATAAATTTACCAAATTTCATATAATAATACATGCACCATTAATCAATGCTCCAGACCTTATAGGCAAAGGTAGATTTTACAATGTAGTAACCATTTTAACACTTGAGAGCAGAGAGTACGATCGACTGAGCAGAAATACCATTATTCCGTCCCGAAAATGCTTTCATTTACCGAAATAATTAGAATTCCTACTCTGCAGATAATCAACAGAAGGAGAAAGAATTCTCAATATCTAATTTTTGACACTTTAAAGAATAAATCTTTTTTTATGGAGTGGCAATTTTGATAAGAGGACAATCTGACTGTCTGCCTATAGAAGAGTAAATGTAACCTAAGATTTGGATTACATCGTATTTCGTATATACATTTTCTAGATTCCAAATCCGAGATTTTTTTCTGCATAATAAGTTACAGTTCACAGACAACATTTATCTCCTGAGTTTAATGATTCTTAATTTAAAAAAAAAAAAAATGGTAGTCTCCCTAAGATTTCTTCTAAGACAATTGCATCTCATTTTTTTTCCCCGCAAATTATTTTTTACGGCTCTTTTTCTGTATACTATCAGGGACATTTTTCATTAGACCAGCAGAATTTTTATTCATTGGAGACATGTTTGGTAAGTGCTAGAATTTATTCAACTGCTTTAGATTAATTATTTTTATCTTCTTCAAACATAATGAGAGTTTGATTGTTTTTAGTTTGCAATAATTACCGAATTCCGCGATTATTTCTTCATTCTATGCACTTGAATAATAAAGTTATTTTGTGTTTTCTTGCGGATTCTTTTAATTGGGACATATTTTGTGAATTCATTTGCATATATTCTGTAAATATATTTTATTTAAGATAGTTTACTTTCACATTACGGTATTGTTTGAAGTATTACGCTAAATGTTAATTATGAGGTACGTTATATTAATTGTGAGATATGTTTTAATGTTAATTTTATCCCTTTAAAACAGAAGTAAACAGCATTTTTTGATACCAACGTGATATTTATCCTGCTGCTGAATTAGTTCCCGTGACATTGTTTCCATATTTTTTCTTTTTACATTTCATGTTTTGTGTCTTTGTACACACGGTGTAGAAACCATATACTTAAAACAGACGCCAAATCTAGAATTTTGAAAGCAAATTCCATTATTGCAAGTACTTGTCTCTATGTATCAATTGTTTTGACAATAGGTCGTGTTATGTTACTGTTATGTATGTTTCCTTTAAAAATACATAATTTCCTTTTTTGAAATAAAGATATAATAAAAACAGGAATATTTCAATTAAAGAATGCTAAACGCTTTGACGTAATATAGTGAATCGTTTCGTTACAGTCAAAATGTTATTTATTTCACAATTCAAACTTCGTTGTAATTTGATTTGTTTTTGCATGTTGCCAATCGTTTAATTGAAAGTCTAGACGAAAATAAATTTTTTTTTTTATATCTGCATTTCACCAACTTGTAAATTAATTTTTAAATAGAGATGTGTATGAAACGCAATGATATTCGCAGTAGACAGTTTTAAAATTAGAACAAATAATATAAATATTTATTATCAGAAGAATCAGAATCAGACTTGGATTCTAGTGCTTATCTTCAATTTACTATTTCAACACTTCTTTATAATATATAGTCTAATAGTTAAATATTTTGAAATATTTGAATTGCAAAAAATAATTTATAATATTCCCGCGTTAAAAAGCGTAATAAAAATAAACACTGCCATATATTAGACTGAAATATATTAATAAGTGTAAATATTACTAAAAGAATACGTATTATATACTCGTATACTTCAGAGAAATAATTTAAGATTTATTTTAAAATTCTTAATGTGCTTTATTCATACGAATAATGAATTTTGCACATCGCATTAATTTTTATTAATTTTTAATGTGCACATCGCATGTCACATTAACTTCCTTATATGGCTTGAATATTTTGATTTAGTAAAAAAGGAGATTGCATCAAAATGAATGGAAAGAATTTCTGTATGGATTTTTCTCTTACATCTTCTTTGTTTCGTTCTTTTTTTTTCCTTTTTTCAAGTTTTTAATATGATAACATATTAATAATGAAGTAGATAGTATAGATAATAATAATATTGTCTAACATTTGAAAAAAGAATGTATTTTATAGAAATGAAAGTAAATTTAAAAAAATAAAGATATTTAAAATAATGAAACTGCTGTATATATTTATAAATGCCATACATATTCAAAAATGTCAACATCTAATTAATAATTTTAAAAATATTCGTTATCAATTAAAGTTCAGTTAAAGAGCTAATTTTTTTTTTAAATTTAGCTCTTTAACTGATTTAGCTTCAAAAAACATTTGAAAGATCTAGTTTTATTTAATATTCAAGGAATAATAATAATAAAAAAAATGTTGTAACAGAAAATGTCGCTTTGAAAATTTGAAATTGACAATGCACTTGAAAAAATAATAATAATAATAAAAACTCCAATTTTTTAAATCAAATATTTACACTCATGACAATGTTAAATCTCTATTTTTAGGGATGGCATTATAAATTCATGATTTGCCCTGATTCTTAGTAACAAATTGGTTTAAAAAATTTTAAGGCCATGCTGTGAGAATTTTAGTTTACATTTTGACACCATCCATAAAGTTCCATCTTTTGGATTCACGTCATCAAAGTGTAGATTGTTTTTAATATTTAGTGAAAAAAGAGTAAAGCTGAAAAGTAAATATAGGAAGTTGGTTCTTCCTAAAGCAACGCATAGAAAATTTTTAAGATCTTGTCAGCCAATTCAACACATTATATGCTTAACTCTTTTTGAATATTTTTCTTTCAGATGGAAAAATAAATGCGTAATAATTTATCCGTGTTCATAAAATAATAGTTTTCTAGACACTTAAATTGAAATCTAACTTTAACTTCTGATAAGGTTGCGTTTTTACATATTACATGCAAATCTATAGGCTATAAGAGGATCTATGCATGCGAAAAATAAAGGCTATATTAGATAAGGATTAAGTTTCCCTTTTTAAGGGAAACCGTTTTTTTTAGTCTTGTTAATAAAAAAAAAATTAAAAAAAGAAAAGAAATGCTTCTTATCAGAAGTTTCATGAAAAGAAAAGTTATAAAATCATTATTAATTTCTTAATGGAGCATTTTACATCAGATCAAACTGATGTTAAAATATTTATTATGCAAACAAAAAAATGTGAACATTATCAAATCTTTATTTCAAATTTAGTATACACACTTTAATTTTAATATCAAATGTTTCCCCGCACTTGAAATCGAAATATCAGTTCGCATTGATTCAGTATGATAACAACTTCTTTTATTTTTATACTTTGATTATTAAATATAAGATAAATTATGAGATACAATGTTTTTTTTTCTTTGTATAAAACACACGTAAGTCTTTATTGTGAATATAAAAGAAAGAGAGATGAAATTTATTTAATGAAATATGTAATTAAACTGCACAAATTGAATGTTATGATTTTCTTGTCTTCAGAAATGCACTTGCTTCAAATGAACATTCTAATACATGATATATTGTAATAATTTAATTATTTGAAAAATTAAAGGTTCATGATAAAAATGTTGATTTGAGTATATAGGGAAAACAAACAGAGCAAATATTTTAGAAAAGGATTAGATCAATAAGCTACATTTAGGTTTCATCATAAGATAAGAAATTGTATCAAATGTAAATTAGCTACTATTTATGTTCCTTTGTTTAAAAATTAACTTACCTTGCCTTGTAGAAAATAGAAGAGATGTTGAAAGAAATAAATGATATCAAATTGTTAATTTAATGAGGTCTATGATAAAATATGACAAATGTAAAATTTCTATTACTTACTATAAATAAAATATCTCCTCTGGTGTATATTATTTTTTTTCCCTTTTTGATATAATTCGTATACAATTATTTACAAAAATTAAATATCTACAGAAATTTCAAAATATAAATAGCGAAAAAATTGAAAATCATAGTGATTTGAGAATTGATTAGTTGATCTAATACAAGAAATAAATTAATATAGGAATAAAAAGAAAATGAAAATTGATAAAAACAACATTATTATTTCATAACGCAAATGCTGTCTCAAAAACTTATAACGCATTGAAAGCTCCATCAAGGGAATTCTTTAATGTGAAAATTTCAGGAATTAGATTTAATAGATTTAATCTATTTCTTCAAAACTTTTATGCAAATTGTAATCTTCTATTTAAATTCAAGAATAATAATTTATTGGGGTATGGAAAAACAATAGATTGAATTTTTGAAAGGCATAATTTTAATTGGATTTCGTAGTTAAATTATAATCTGTTAAATATATTTATTCTGAAATGAAAAAAAAATATCGTTGTTTTATGATTTTCCTTATTAAAAGGAAAATTAAAATACTTTTGCCAAAACATATTTTATTAAAGTTTGATTCACTTATGGTAACTTTTTTACACTGTACTTAAAAGTTCAAGAAGACAAAGATTTTTAAGTGAACTAAAAAAATATCCAAGAATTTAAAACCTGGCATTTTTTAGCATTACTATTGTGCTTTATGGCATGTTTTTCTCATGTCTTCCCCTTTATTCAAATAAAATCAACATTTGTATTGTTTTATGAAATTATAAGCAATACGGTTCTATAATTACTTATAGCAAAGTATGTCTAATTGAATTCAAATATGTTTTACTTTTACATTTTTTCTGTATGTATTAATATATTATGCTTATTTATTTTAAATAACGTTAAACCTGGTTTCTTGCATGAAATTAATATTTTTTATGCATTTGTTTTATGAAAGTTTTTCTTTGATTATAAAGAAAAAAATGTCAATTTAATGTTTATATTGATTATTTTTCTTCATTTTCTACATTACTTAATGTTACCAAATACTGCAGGATTTGCTAGTGCTTTTTTTACTTTTAAATAGCTTAGTATATTTTCTTCTTGAAATTTCCTCTTAGCGTTTATTCGGTATTTTATTCTTTCTTACACTAATAAACATATGCAATTACTTTGTGGTTCTCTATTTTATAAGACTACGCAAACAAAATAATTTATCATTCCTTTCCTTCCAAGTAGAAATATATTTTAATATCCTAATAAATCCAATTAAATTTGAAAGAGAAGAATTACCAGACTATGTAGATTGGACCGTTGTTATGTGTTCTTGGAAATAATTACAAATTTTATAATGTCGTGTTATACAAATAATAAAAGAATTCCTTAGTTAAGAACAGAATTAAAAGTAAAAACAAATGAATTCATTCAAAAATCAATAATAAGAACCAGTTTCCATACGTTTTTGAAAATAATATTATATTCGAAAATCTTTGGATTATAAACTATACAAACTTTCTTTCAAAAGTTGAAAATCTAATTTAATCGTATTAGTAATTTTGTAGACACAAAAATAATAATTATTAATCTTAAACAATTTTAACAATCATAATACAAGTGCGTTAATGATATTATATATTATAAATAAAATATATCCGTAGATGCAAAGTGATTTTCCTCTAGTTTTGTCAGTAGCCTACGCTCAAGTGCCTACAATACAAAAAATGTGCTTAAAAATAGAAGTTCAATACATTTCAAAATATAAAATCAGAACATTCTTTCAAAAAATTTGTGAAAGCCGAAAAAAATCTACATAAAAACATAAATACAGAAAGTGCAGTTATTTGATATTGCCATGTATTTTATAGGAAAGGTTTGAGTGATTGTGCTCTTACTTTTAATCTCCAATAAGTTATGAATTCAGACTGACAGAGTTTTTATACTTTGATGGTAGAAAATTATTATTTTCCTGCTTCATATTATTTCATGGAATAGAGTAAAAGATTTTCAGCTGTTTTCAGTGGAATTTCAAAGAATAAATATTTTACGCTACCTTTCTGATATATCTGTTTCTAAATAACAAAAAGCATAACATACTCATAAAGTATAAAGAACATCAAAAATGTTTACGGTGTATCATTAAAGTCTTTATGGATACTTATGTCAAACGAGAAATAAAGTATAAGATCTTGCAGCCTTGAATGCAAGGTGTGTGTATTCATAACAATAAGGGAACTGAGAGATAAAGTAGCTTTTACTGATCTTCCCATGTCACTTCTTTATCTTTTTAAGGATCTTTCCACGCTTCTTCTTTAAGAAGGAGAATCATAAAATGTCATTACTACATAATTCACGCTACTACTAGGAACAAGAACAATCTAATATGTCATCGAAAAAAAATAGATATGATTAAATCAAGCTAGGAAAAACATTTTAGAAACATCCAGGGGATTTAGTGTTTTTTTTTTTGCAATATTTTAATTATTAGCCTTTCCTTAGTGCAAACAAATTAACCTCTTAAGTTTTCTTTCACACCATGCTAGGAATACTTTTAACTGGCTATGTTTACATAAGGTGGCACACTTACCTGTTTGCATGTATGGCATATGTTTCAGATAGCATATGTTCAGCCAGTCTTATATCTCTTTAAAAATTTATTTATGGGTAACTTAGTCTGTTTCTAAACTTTCTACCATGTCGTTAAATTTGAATTTTCAAAGAAAGCATTTACTGCATGTTGTGTTTCATTGATTTAAATAATTGCAGCAGTACAAAGGATATCATAGGCGAGGTTCATACTATTTGTGGAGTGGTGACACTTGAAATATTAAAACCACAACGGTGGACCAGTAACAGACGATACGAACATTATCGCAGTCATGCTTCCTAAAAATCTACAATATGTTATTCTCGACATAGCGGATGATATAAAATTTCCAATAGTACATAATACTTTGACTAGAATATGATATGTCAATTTGTGTCATATCTGGGTTTTCTACACCTACTGATGGAAATTGGCATTTCTAAGAGGTTCGTGAAGTCTCTCTCTTGCATTTTATATTGATGTAGAAGCAGATCAAAGGTTTGCTTCTGCAGTGGCAGGATATATATTCTTTCTTAAAGAAACTTGTCACCGGAAATAAGATTTGATTTTTGTAACAAAATGAACACAGAATACACACTTCATTTAAGGACAATAGAGCATCATTTGAGCAAAATGGGAATGCACAGCCTTCTAGGAGCTCCTTCTTTAACATGAAAGCATAAATTCTGCCTGTGAGTATAATTAACTTCATTGAAAAGCATCATTTAAAAGTAGCCACTGCAGGAAAAAAAATCCACTAAAATTTGTAAACTGACGACTGTTTGTTTTACATTACGGTAGTGAAAAACTATAGGATATATAGCTGTAAATGAAGAATTGTTGTAGTTTTATTGGTATTATTTCTACTCTTCAGAAATTGCTTCATATGGCTATTAATTGTTTTTGTCATAAAAAATATTCCTATGATAAATGGTTCCAATTCTTAAGAGAAATAAAAACATATTTTGAAAATTATTTTCCAAGAAAGCCCCAACAATTTTGAAATGTGGTAACAGTGAAGCTTTTTGATAAATGAAAGAAGGTGACAGAGCAGAACGATTCATATATACCACAATAAATCAACCTTAATCTACCAAAACTGTGTATATCTTTCGCAATATAAAGGAAATAAATGTAGGACTTCCCATTTTTGTAGATATCGAAGATATGTTATTGTTTATTATATAAAACTATGGAAAAAGGTAAATAAATAGGCAGAATTTCCATTAGTTACTATTAGCTTTCGGGCAATGGTATGTTACTTAGAATTTAGGAATGCAATATAGTCTTCGCTACATCAAAATAAAATGACCTTACATGATTGAATCAGTAAATTTCATCACTCTGATTTTTTTTTATGGAAAAGAATTTTGTCTGCATTTTTGTGGACGAAAACTGAGAAAACTTAATTCTGACAATTAATCTTCTTAACATAAATTGATTTTTTTTTTCCTTTGGAAAAGCTAAACATTTCGTTTCCTATAGCAAAGACGATAGATAAAAGTTAAAGAAAAAGAACTTCAGCTTTTTAAAATTTGAAAAATTCAAACATTAAAAATTGATTAGTTTGATACCTAGTTTCTCAAGAAATCATTTAATGAGAACACGATATGAGTGCCAAAGTTACCTCACTGCGCGTTCGTAGAATACATAAAATTATATCCTGAAGAAATTCAAAGCCCATATTTTTTATGGACAGATTAAAAGATGGCAAATATTGAAGAAAAGATAGTTATATAGAAAATAGACATTATAGAGAAAGATAGTTATATAGAAATGAGACGTAATAGAGAAAAGTAATTATATAGAAAATAGACATAATAGAGGAAGATAGTTATATAGAAAAAAGAAAAGAACATCAAAAGGTGGTTTTTGATATTTATCTTCTCTTATCTTCAATGTATCCTTAAAATCGATTCTATATTAAGTAAATGTATATTAAACATTTCTCCGGTAAGACAATCTCATCAGAAGTAGTTTTAATTGTTTAGAAGTTTTGTGCAAGTTGAATATTATGAATAAGTACGAAAGCGTGTAAGTAAGTTATCCCAAATTCAAGATATATATAAATATTAATACTGCCCCATGATTCCGATATCTAATTTAAACAATATTCTGATTTCCCGACAATTTATCCACAATATTAATCACATGTTGCCTGCTATAATGGTCCTTAAAATGGAAATACGATAAAATAGTATCATTAAAATTTTAGCACATATGGGAAACTTATTTTTTGTCAATAATGTTTGCTGGCGAATTGCCCAAGTATTGTAATGAAATCCTCGTGATATCTCCAGGATTTCTATGTTGCTGGAATGAAACCATGTTACAAACTGTTACACTTATAAATAACTGATTGCTTGATAATGAAAGCAAATCTGTCGTTTCAAAGACATTAGAATCGGAATGACACCAACTCAGAACACGGCAAATTAATTATTTTTTTTAATTCCCATTTCGAATTTGTTCTCTCGGCTTTCCGTTATTATTTCATTTTTTTAATCTCTCATTGGCCGTTTCCGAATTTTTGTTTTGATTTTTGATATTTGTCAGAAATACATCTTTCTCGTTGGTTCTTCGTTTTCTTTCGTTTGAAGTCATACCTCGAAATAAAATATGTGCATGATTTTCTAAAATGATATTCAGATGTAAAGTTTTATAAAGAGGTATCAATTATTATTAATTAATGCATAAACGATGAACATTGGGATATTATTAATGTCACATGAGAAATAAACGACAATAAAGATAAACAATGTAGATCCTTCATTATATATTTAAATTGATATTCCTATTTGGACATGTTTGGTTAAGCGAAGAAAAAAGTATAAGTAAGGAGGGAGGTTATGATACTTTTACCTGTTCATCGTCCACATAATTTTCTAGTGAATAAACTTCAAGGAATTTATATCATACACTGAATATTTTCAATTTTTGAAATTCAACTAACTTCAGTTCTTATTTTAAAATTAAACACCTAAACCTGTTTTATATTATTTATGGATTAAATAGATTTGTAAAAATACCAGTTTTTTGATAGATATTTTTAGCGGGACTGTTAATTTATGCGCCAGCTTGCAGCCATTGCATATACATTTCAACAAAGAGCATGTACTTTCCATATACTTTTCAACAGATATAAAAGCAGACAAGAGTAAACTATGCGATTAAATAATTAAATGTTAATAGAAATCAAAACCATCGTATATTTAAGAATTTACGGTAAGGGCAAATTTTTCTATATTTTGTAATTTTTACCACATTAGTCTCTGTATACAAATTAAAAATTCAAAATATAATTTTTTTCTCTATTTTACCATTGATTGCCAGGCAAAGCATGCATTTGGAGCTTTATTAGAAAATAGATTATAAAAAAATAAATTATTTCTCAGCGACATATTACATACGAATCTAATGAAAATATGTTAAAAACCGAATAAATTTTGTAGGTTTTTTCAAAGTAAATAAAACGTAATCTCGTCAGTATCATTTCCAACAATGTTTCTTTTAAAACAGTATTGTTTAAATAACTTTCTTCTCCCATCTTCATAGTGGAAAACTAAAACTTAGAGGTAAATATAATCACAGAAGCTATTTTCGTTGTTTTCTTCTAATTTTTTTTCCTTCTTGCCCTTTTTTTTCTTTATTTAGAAAAGAATTTCTGAACGCATTTTGAACATAATGACATTAGAAAAGACAACAAGAAAGAAGCTTGTGAGAATTTTAAAGGCAAAAACATTAATGAAATACCAAAAGGTGGAATTTATCCGAAAATATTTTATGCATTATTTTAAAATAATAAAACATTTATATTGATTCATACCTTGACGTGCAGTTATTATTCTTAAAATTTTCTCTGTTCCCCATAGAGAAATAAAACTATAAACAGTGTTCCGTTGATTTATTTGAATACAATAAAGGCAAGTGCTGTAAAATCTAATACGAATAAACAAAATATAGCTATGCCATAAGGCAAAAACTCCAAAAGAATGGTTTTTGTAGAAAGTCAAAGAATAGTTTATTTTTTCCAAGAAATTTGGAATAATTTAGAGCTAAATAAATGAAAAATAAATTATTTGATAATTGAGATATCTAATAATTTTAAACTCTTGTATCCCGAAAGTCCCTTAGTATTTTATGATAAAAAAGGTTCATAGATTATCCCTTTATGCATCTGTTTACCATAGAAAGATGTTTTAAAATTTAAGAAAACTAGATTTAGGAACATTAAATAATTGAAATAATTTTTAAATGCATACTTTAATTTCAAATTAGAAAAATGCTTTTAGATTCATTTATTTGAAAATTTTCATATTGGAAAATGCAAACGTAAAGGAATCTATATGTATATATATATATATATATATATATTTGTTTTAAAAGATAGAGAGTATTCTGTAATAACTTAGAAAATATTAAACAAGAATATAATAATTAATTAAACTATTCATTAAAAATTTTAAAGGAATTCAAAGACATGTTGAAATTTTACTTTTGAATATTTTTCTTTGCACAAGATATCATATTTTATCATGCTATTATTTTTTAAAGTATTCTGAAAATGCTCATTAAAAACGAAACATTTTAATTAAAGCAAAATTATTAAGATTAAATAATTAATCTTCGTCTTTGATGGTATTTCAAAATTCTTTGATGTTATGATTAAGAAAAACCCTGAAAAACGACATTTATTTTTATTTTCAAGTCACATAATTATTTCAATTTAACTAGAAATAAAAAAATAAAAAAAAAAAACGTTTTGAATTAATTTTCAATTGCAGTCATATAATTAATATTCTATTGAGTAATATAGAAATTAATTCTAAAAATTTAAATTAGCGTTTCAATTAACCTTTCAGTGTATTTTATAAAATTATTTTTTTATACTTGCCATTTCAATTATTCGAACAATTCTGTGCACTCTGTCCTAAAAGTGTATGCCTCTAGTAAAATAATATTTTTAGCGCAATGGAAAGGCGCGAGATCACAAATTATAAATATATTTATTTAAATTATATGCGACAAAAATGAAACTAAATATTTGGAAAATTAACACTTTGTATTTCAATTATATTACAAAATAGAAATATTAGGTGTCTTGAAAGATAGAGAATATATGACATTTAAAGAAATGTATGTTACAATACAAATTTTACAATAGTTTAAAGCCTTTCCAGTTTTTAGTATGATGCCGTATACACGGTTTTTTATTAGCATTATTAAGTATGGCCATTCGAAGTCTTGACAACCAATTTCGCTAGGTATTTTCAAATCATTTGTTTAATAAAGTTGTAATCCATTTGTTTATACCTTTTGAAAAGTAATGACCTACATATTTTCGATTGGTCTTCTATAAAGATTTATCGATAGTCACTCAAGAACAGTAACATGTTTTGAGTTTATTTAATTTTTCAAAGAATTAGAAGTATGGGTTGGTGCATTACCACACTGATATTTCCAATTTCTCAAGATTTGTTTTCTGCAAATGGCATAAAATGATTTGTTAGTGTTTCTATGCATTTAGGGGAATTTCGACGGTGATTTAAAAAGGTCAAATCCACTTGTCCATTGAAATCGATGACTTCATCACCGAACCACTACCATTTTGACTATTGAAAAAGTTATATTCTTAAATCATACTAACATTTTTTATTCTCGTCAGAACCATAGAGAATTTTTTTTATCTCTGAGAACTTCAACTATCCATTTATCACCATAGGACATATGTTTATGAGCTTATTGTAATATCTTGCTTACGTAAACTTTTGAAATTCTAATCTACTTATTATTTGTTTGCATAACTATAACCAGATTCTTGATTTATTTGTAGTTTTGTTATGAACAGTATCTTTGGACATTTGCAAATGAGAAGTCAGTAATTTTGGCGCACCAACATTTTCTGACTATGGCTTCATATCCGTCTACCACTGCAAATATCCATCATATGCAGTCTTCCAAAATGAACATTTCCGCTCTATGGCATCTTACGTTGTACTATACGGTATATTATACTTTTAGAAAGATGTAAAAGTTTCGATATCTCTTTAACAATCTTACCGAGCAATTTAAATTCATAATTTTATTCATTTCTTGATCAAAGTGATTCGATGATATACGCATCTTGAAACTCAAAGCAAAAGACTGCTTTCAGTTTCTTACAATGTACTTATTAGTCTCTGAAACGACGTCATGATTACCAATACTATAATACTAAAATTGCATTTGTGTTTAAATTTTGGGGAAAGGTAATTTTTGTTTATCCTACGGTTTAAAAATAATAACTATTTTTTAACTAAATAATAACTAATTTTAAACCGTAGGAAGTGGTACGTGAAGTAGAGATGCGGCTTATTCAATATAATAGACATACCGTATCTACACAGTAAATCTCATTGAAATACGTCTAATACAACAAAAAGTACTTGCAAAATAAGAGAGTTTGTAAATGTTGGGGACATAATGCATTTTTCCGCTTACTACTTAGGGATTCCTCTTCAAATCAAATAGGAAAGAAACAGATGTAATGAAACTATTAGGGAGAAAAATGAATTATGCACGAGAGATATTGTGAAAGGAATTGTCTTTTGCACATCGTTCTTGTATTTATTATATATATCGTATTTGCATTATGCAGTTATGTTTAGTTCCAGTTTTTTTTCTTTATTTACCTGAAATAGATTATCTGGCAACTTCGATAGTTAAATAAAATTATTTTAAAGCATTATCAAATATTTATCACAAAACCTTCATAAAAAACTTCTTTGGATTATTTTTAATAGTCTCTGACTTTGCTAAAACTCGTTTAAGATCATAAAACTCCTGCAATTCCAAATATTTCTGGTCAAAGTGCTACTAGCAGCATAATATTAAACGTCAGACATCAATTTTGAAAACTGTCAAATCGAGAAAACGAGTTGCTGTAACACTACTGAATAAAATTTAAGCAGTGCTATGAATTGAAGGCATACAAATTATGAATTTAAATGCCAAAAGCGTAAATGGTGGAAAATCGCAAAAAAGTGCTCAGTTAGCTCTTGGGAATATTACACAAGTGATATTTTTACTCACCGTTTTGAATTATTTAATAGACTGCCAGCCGCTTTTTGACATTTATTACATTATAAATCTTGGCTCTTTGATGCTTTAACACATAAAATGGTGTTTCAACTATTTGGCTGCAAAAAACTTTTTTCCAATTTAATTTTGGTTGAGTGTCGAAATGAGAGATAAAAAAGGGCATTTTTATAAACAGGAAGTTTTTCTCTCGAATGACTGATGTAGTAATATTCTATCTTCTTAAACTAAGAATAGGTGTGCATTGGAAATTACGGACTTAATAATCTTTATTTTATTAACTAATTTATTTCTAAAAATGCAGACTCTAAAAATTGCTGGCATTGGAAAGTAATATCATTTCCATGTACCTTAAGAAGATACCGAATTATGTTCCTATCTTCAAAATATATGAATATACTCATTGATACTATGAGAGAAGCCATAGATTGCTATCGACGACTCTGCAATAAATCTAGTTTATAAACGAAATTGATGGAGTAAGTGAAAACGATGGAATGGCGCAGTATTCTATTTCCATCCAATTGCCCTAGAATTGCTTCGCGCCATTACACTGAAACTGTTAGCTTGCATATCACTGCCATCTGGTAAAAGTCTGAAATATTTCATTTTGGGCTGCAATTTAAAATTTAATAAAGTAATGAGTGGCAATAAAAATTAATGTCTTTAATGGACGTATCTTCACTATTTTAAAATAAATCACTTTAATGCATACAACAGACCAATTCATTACTTGTTCAACGCATTATAGCCATTATAATCCATCAGGTCATCGTATTAGAATTCACATTTAAAAGGAAGATATTTCATGGGCTATATTGTTGTAAGAATTTACGATTAGAAATATTTATTTCAAATTTCGAAACATGAAATTTTGTTTCAATAGAGCATGAGATGCCGCAAATGTCTTTTAACACGTCAGATCAGAAAGCTCTTTATGATTTGATACATTAAATATTTCTGACTGGGCAAGTATTAGAGATTGTTAAAATAAATGTTCTAACGTGTATTGTGCTATTGTATCCATTCATATTTGTGGTCATACAGTGTAACTTTAAAATGTGTAATAAATTCTCTGCATATCAAATAATTAACAAAGTAATTTTAATGCTAATGCAGAATTTTTCTCAAAAACTGAGGATAAGTTTGTCTAATTCCAGTTATGAGCTTAACGTTGAAGAAAGAGCCATTTGTTTATCAGAGAATAAAATTAAATTCATTTTTATTCCATATATTTGAGTGAAACTACGTAATAAAAATTTCATTAGTATAAAAGGTATTCTACAGATATTATTTATATTGATTTTCTCAAATCAAATAAAATTTGCCCTCGTTTTTATAAATGATGACTGCAAATTGATATAAGTTATATATTTAATTTGGATAAATTTATTTTACATATTTGTGAAATAAATCTATTTATTCCGCGGTTACCATCTATTATCAAGTTATCAAAAACTGAAATCCAATAGTGTTTTTTTAACTTTCCCTTAAAATTCGGCATTATTTTTATTATCAATAATTTTCCAATATTTTGATGCCAAATTTCTTTCATTCACTTTAGTCTTAAAATATTAAAAATCACAATGAAAAATAATTTCCAATTTTTCTAGTCATCCACAACCTGTTATCATTCATAAAGAATATTTAAATAATATCTGTCAAAATAATTCTAAGATTATTCAATAATAAGTTTATAATGATAAATCTGTGTTGACCATTATAAACTTATTATTTTTTTGCCTTTATGTATTATAAAATAAAAAAATAACAAGTCAAATTTTATTACTGAAAAACTGCAAAACAAAACATAGAATGTCTTGAAGTCTTGATCATCTTCAGAAAAGTATCAGAAACGAAAAAAAGCACAATATAGTGTGCATTTGGGTTGCCTTCTTTCCTACTACCCATATCTGTAAATACTATATATGTTCCATTTCCAAAGCATCTAGAAGTGGAATAGAATAAAATCTATCTCTAGAGTGCATTTTGTATCGAAGTCTCTCGTTATACTTTTCGAAGCAGTGAACATTTTTTTAGGAAATTCTGAAGTTAAGTTTAAATATTTTATGAATGAATATTTAAAGGTCTGTCATCATCAGTTGTTTTGAAAACATCACGCATCTAGTAAAAATATATTTTATGTTTTGTAAATCCTATAAGAAAATAAATTCCAATGTGTGGGAGGAGTAATTTATAAATATTTTATAAATTTGAATAAAGAAACAAAAAAAAAAATTAGACTTTCAAAATCGTGAACTAGTGAAAACAAAACAGTTTTAAAAATACGATGGAAATAATATTTTTATGTATTTTTTTATTTTTTTTACTTTGTTGAGGAAACTAATTTTTATCATGGGATGAACTACTTTGAAAATATATTACAGAAATTATATATTTTCTATCATATTTTATATATTATAACAGGACTACTTTGAAAAAGATAATATGTATGATAAATAGATAAAATGCAGGGCTATTAAAATATCATGAAGTCAATATCATTTGAAAATTTAATTACTAGAGGAATTGTTAAGGCCAAGGTTACACATAAAAAATATATATTGAAATTATTCAATATAATTTGCTAATTACCTAATCACCAAAATCGTCTGGCATAAAAATAAATAATGCCATGTACAAAATGAATTATTAAAAGCCTGTGTATAAAAAAGGCATATAATTTAAGATTTCGGTGCATTTAGACTGTGCATATAATACCATGTCTGTTTAATGAAAAATAAATCATTATAAATTAAATTATTAAGAAAAAATATTATCAAATGTTACGAATTTATATGACCTGCAGGTTAGGAATAAACATTTCTTTAAATCTCTTTTCACGTTTGCTATATACATTCTGAATCGTCATTATAGAATTAAAAAAAAATCTTTTTTTGTTTTTTAGAAATTTTGATGTTTTTTTTATTTCTAATATTAATTAAGATTACAGAATAATTTAGCAATTTTTTTTAAATCTCTTATGCAAAATGTCTTCTAACTAGCTATTTTAGAGCTATAAACTATAAGAATATGAGATATATTTTTAACCATTCTCTTTCATTTATCAGATTCCACACATAAAAACTCAGAACTCTTGTTTTCTGAAAGTTTAAAATAAATAGATTGATTAACTAGGAAGCATAACAAACTGCCCATCTACAATAGACTAAACTAACTCGAAATGATAAAAACAAAGCAGCGCACCCGAAAGAATTCCCACCGGATTTATGTAGCTATTTTTCTGAAAACGAGAAAAAGAATTTTTCCATTACACTTTTTTTCTTTCTGTATGCCTGAGATTCAATGCAAGAGAGAGAAAAAAAATATTACAGAATGGATGGAGTCATTTCTTTCCTTGAGTCTAATTAGCTTACTTAGATTAACTTTAAGTTTCGTGGTAATTTAGTTTGTTAAAGCATTTTTTTCTCCCTTTCTCAACTTAAGTTTCCCCATGAAAACAAGTATTAAATAGTATTGTGGCTACTGTCGTAATGATATATGAGATAAACAACTGTTCATTACCAAAGGAGCGTAAATAGCACTTAAGCGTTGAAGAACATACGTAGTCTGTCACTTGTTAATCGGCATAAAAAATAGCTGAGCAGTGGAAGTAAAAAAAAAAAATCTACGACGTTTAGAGTTTAATAGAGTGAGTGTTTTTATTTTCATAATAAGCAATATTAAGCTAATATAAAATAATAAACAATGGATATTTAATTTTTAATGTTCCGTTGTGATTTAGATTGTTAAAGCATTTTTTTCTCCCTTTTTCAACTTAGGTTTCACCATGAAAACAAGTACTAAATAGTATTGTATCTACTGTCGTAATGATATTTGAGATAAACAACTTCTGATTACCAAAAGGGAGTAAATAGTATTTAAGCGTTGAAGAACATACGTAGTTTCTTGCTACTTCTCTAAAGGCATAAGATAGGAAACGCTCCCTATAAAAATAGCATGTAAATAAAAATCAAATTTTATGAATAATCATATCGATAAAATTGATAAAACGTAGTACTTTGTATTATATTTAATAAATACAATATATTTTTATTGCAAAATTCTAAGGATTGAATCCAATAATTAATATTTCATCCAAAGTTTAAATTTCAAAATATTTGATCCAGTTATCTGCTTTAAAAACGACATTCTGATGAAGAAAATTCATTTAAAAAAGAATGAACATTCTTTTCATGCTTAATACAAATGAAGGATACATTTTATTAAAGAAAGAAAGAAAAAAATTGTGTAATTTTCACAAAAACTTCCATAAAATATTTTTTTTTTTATATCGCAATAACTGCGAGCAAAGTTTGACCGATGACCAGGTTAAGAACATGCATATCAAAAATTAAAAATATCATTATCGCAAAAGCTACTAATATTTACAAAAAGTTCTTTCGCATGAAAAAAATCTTATTATAATTAAAGTTAAGATTTCAAAAACTGATAATTTTAAAACTACTGATTAGAATGACTTGATACTTTAGCAGAGCAATCGTGAGGCAATGGAATTGTTTGGAGAAAGAAAAACAATAGTTAAAAAATGTGCAGGTAGATGGTGCTGTCAAGATTCATAATGTCTGGAGATATGCGAATTACTTATACCTGACATGTGCATTGCAGACATAATTGCCATAAAAATGCAGAGAAGCAGTTCTTTGCCTGAATGCTTCATCATGACTCTGACTATGAAGGATCGAGCTATGCTCTTGAAGCTTTTTTATAAAAACGATGACTGTGCACTTATAGATATCAGAGAGTTTCGGACATTAAAACCCATAAAATCGGGTCGGCGAAAAATCATTTCTAAATTCGTACAGACCGGTTCATTTGACGTGAAACGGGGTAGAGGAAGGAAACCGGTTTCGGTTGCGCCAGTGGAAGATGTGGCTGTATCATTACAAGACCAGAGTAAAAGAGATGCTGTAATCAGGCATGTATGGGGAATTGGCCGGATGTTGGATATGATGATCGGCACAGAGTTCTGTAATTCGTACATGTAACTCATATATAGCAGTTGCTACCTGCTGACCTGTAAGCGCGTGGATCTTTTGCGTTACGATTTCTTGCCTGAATAGAAATGGACAACGGATGGCCATGGAAAATTCTGTGGTCTGACGAATCCCACTTTCACTTGTATGACTCTGTAAATACACAAAATTGCAGGATACTGGCTACCGAAAATCCTTTCCTGCTACAGTCATTACCTCTTCAGTCTGAAAAGGTCACTGTGTGGTGAGGAATAACGGTGGAGTTTATCGTCGGTCAGTTTTTCTTCAAGGAGATCACATCTCCGGGTCCCGTTACCTGCACTGTTACTGGCAAGGGGTATGAAGCACTTTTGCGTGATCATGTCCTACCGGCACATGAACAGCGAACAATATTCATTCAAGATGGCCCTCCTCCACACATTGTTATTTCTGTTAAACAGCTGCTGAGTGCTCATTTAGGTGATGATAGAATAAGCAGCCACAATGAGGCCGCCACGTTTCCCCGACTTAAACTCATGTGATTTCTGGCTTTGGGAGTAGCCGATTAATTCATTTACACTGGCGGATTGTGAATCTAGTAGACTTGAAGGCAATCATCACACGCCACATCCATTTCATCAGTACAGATATCCACCAATCTGCAGAGGAGCATACCATTTTGCGCTCCCAATTAGTAATGGAACAAGATGCAGGGCATATCGAACAACTTATGCCTTAACCACCCATTACTATTGTGCTTGCTCCATGAAGCTCTTTTTTTTGTCATTATCGCTGTTGTCGCTATAAACGTATTCTTGTCTTATCGCTAATAATTTTTTAGTAAACCCCTGAACTCTATTATTTAATTTTGTCTTACAATATTTCAATTTTTAACAAATACATTTTTGGTCTTTTCCCTGTCAGCGTCATCTACCAGTTCATTTTGAAACAATTTTTTTCATTCGCCAAACAACATTCCATTGCCTCACGATTGTTCTGCTAAAATATCAAGTAATTCTGACCAATAGTTTCAAAATTATCGATTTTTTAAATCTTAACTTTAATTACAATCTCCTTTAATATTTATTATTTACTAGCTGCGTTTGGCGATAAACTGGTTCGTCTAGATTGATGCTCACTAAACATTTCACTTAAATATTTTATGTTATTTGGTCTCTTAATATTTTCTTTAGCAAAAAATTTCAAACCTTCAAATTTTGATAGTCATACAGTATTATTGAAATAGTAAGCGTTTCTGTTCCTTTTATTCTGTAATATACTAACTACAATGTACTATATCTCACTAATTTTCTGTCAGCTCCTGTAAAATTTGAAATTTGGATTAAGGCGGAAGCGATTAAACTTTAGTCAGTGTAAAAACATTTTTTTTTATGAATCCAAGCATGTTTTTTAAAACATATATGAGTACAGAAAACAGAATAATTTATCTTTGAAGTCTTATGTGCACTTGGGAACAATCTTCATAATTCACGAAAAATCCCATTCCATAAAAAATTATCTGGTTCAGGAGAAATTCATCAAAACTATGTATTTAATAGCTGACTAACTAAATCGATTGTCATGAAAAATTTCACTGAGTCCTTCTCAGGTTTCATGCCATTTATTGTAAGTAAAAGTTTGAAAAACAATTCAATTATTAGTTCAGATTTCTATAAGAATTTCTGTAATTTGTCTTTAATTTTCAAGGATATCTTTTACGTGATAATAAATAAAAGACATGTGCTTTTGAGATGAACAGCAAAAATAGAATCTACACTTTTTTCAAATACTGGTGATACATTTTAAGTATATATATCGTTATAATTGGTGTTTACATATTACTAAAAATATATATTATTGCTGCAAATCATCTAGCAGAAAACGTGTGAATCATTAAAATAAAATTTAGTTTGCCTTTCTTTTATACTAAATAGAAATATAATTGGAGTAATTATAATCACTGTTTATTTTTGAAAATAATATAAAATGTATTTCGCATTACTTCAAGTTCCTCAGAATATTCTTAGTCTAGTTTGGTGCCTCAGAATACTAGAATTGATGGGACACTAGAATTTTTCTTTCAAATATAAGAAAAGTTCATACTCAATGAGAAATCCCAATGACAGTACCCTTTCGTAGTGGTGGCTGAATAGTAAAAGAGGATCCGATGCGCAGCTATTAATAATATGTCTGCTTGGATATCTTTTGAGATTTCATGCCCTATCTCTGGGCGACGCATCTATTTCGAACAAGCAAGAACATTAGGTTTTCACTCAATCACACTTAAAGAACAGAAGAGTAAATTTCGCATTGATATTTAAGCGACTCCGGCATCTGCCACATTTTAGTTGTAAGGGTAATTAGAGTCTTTCGAGTCTGAAAGGTTAATGCGTAAGTATAACTATGTCTTATATTTTAAACGCATAATGTGCTTTCAATGTATAATGTACGTTGGAAATTGAAACGTTTACATTCGTAGATATATCGATTTGGTAAATATTTATAAGAGCATTTCAAATGAAAGAGCACAGATGTAATCTCTATTCAATTATATAATGACAAAAATTCTCATCATTATGAAATGCTGAAAACTGTAGTGAATTGATAAATGAAACACTGCAGATTTTTTTGGTAGAGCACACTGCACAAAACGAAAAATGGCAATGAATAATGAATAGTAATAATGAATGGCAATGAATGAAAAATGAATACAATGGCACGAGTGAATAAAACCAAGCAATTTGTTCTAAATAACAAAATTTTATGGAGCAATTCAGAAAAAAGGTCTATTTGCTTATATTTAACACAACTTTTAGCAAAAGGCAATATTTCAGTTATTTAGTTCAATCTAATATTTCGAATTTTTTAAATATATCAAAGTTATTTTAGTTCCAAAACTGTCAAAGAATTCAAGAAAAAATCTTAAGCGCGATTACAAATGGAACCGATTTATAATTTAAAAAGTATAAATATATCGAAGAATAGCTTTACAGAAATGAATCATTTTAGATTAGGCTTGCCAACATAATAATTAAGAAATTTCTTTTCGAAATAAATATGTGCATATGTTTCAAAATGAGGGATTTCATTTTATATCTGTAAGTTGTTAATGAGGCATTCCATCTGATTCTTATGCATTATGGTAATTAAGGAGAGATAAGGGGAGGGGGAAAGAATGCACTTTATAGAATTACAAGACTTTAAATGTAAAGTTTAAATTTTTGTTTTCATATATTCAAGAAAATTTAATAATTATGCGATTTTAGTAATATACATATTTATTATTAGAAAATTTTAAATAAAAGTTTTGCTTTTAGCACTTTTAATAATAATAAGTTATATAAACAGATGACCATGGAAATAAACTATTGAAATATTTTGGAACATAACTTTTCCAAAAGAATGAAGATAATTCAATAATTACGTATATTACTATTAGATGTTGACATTTCTTTGAGTATTTTGGTGAAATCTTTTCTTAAACATTTCCTGCTATATTGTTTAAATACTATATCTAACATTTATTTTTGTATGAGATGAACAAATGAGAATCATCCCACGATGCAACTTCTCCTGTAGGAGGCGTATCCCATCGTTGATAGCATAACCGTCTCCATACAATTTATGTACTCACCAGAGATACGAGAATCAGCCATCATATCGGAAGTTTCTCTCCTCTAGATTCAAAGTGCCTTCTGGGGAGGGGAGGGGGAAATAACGAAATGAGATACAATTGCAATAATTTTTCAGATACATATTAGTATTTAAAACATACGCGTATATGCTTTATTTTGTTTATAAATCAGGCATGAACGCATCCTTTTTAATAGAAAAATGATATATACATTACAAATGATTTTTACATCTATATTTCGATTCTCATTGTTAGAAATAAATTCTCGTTAAAATCACTCTCGATTCATAACTTTAACATGCCAATAAAATAGTTTGCAAAAAATATATAAAAAATTAATAATCTGATAACCATTTTCAGTAAAAGGTAACCATCATTTTTCTTAGATATTCATAATACTACTGAACTTCCTCCTTAGGCTTGGGAAACCAAAAAAAGTGCGCAATCCTCGTTATTCTCATATGCATCTAACCTCCAATTTTGTGTTCAACTTTACTATTTTGTAAAAATGACCAATTGTATATTTTAAACTTCCTCCCGTTGTATTAATTAAAATGAAAGTTTGAAATGTATCATCAAATGTTATGTAAAGAACTTAATCGAGATTTCATTGAATTTGCTTGAATCTATTTTAAATGATTGAATTTACTACAAGTAATCAAAGAACTTATCAGTAAAGAGATTTAGGAAATTATTTGTCATATATTTAAATTTTTGAGTATTAAAATCATTCATAAAATTCTAACCTCTATACTCTCCAGAAAAAATCTGAGTTCAAATACTTAGAAAATATTTAAGAACTAAGAAAAGCCACATTAATATTGTGGTCTCTGTTTAATTTTTATTTATTATATCATCTGAATAATTCTTTAGCTTCAACGGATAATTTCAAAATATCATACACATTGTTTTTTATAAAATATAATTAAACCTTAAAAAATTAAATGGTAACTAGAAAATTCTTACTTGTTCAGAAAAAAAGTTTTCTAAAAAACTGAACATATCTTTTATCAATTGTTTCGACGTATTTTGAATTGTTTGGATGTTTCTTTATACCAAAGTCCAAAAGCCGGGATAAAATATTTATCAATAAAATTTGATTTTATTTATTACTAACTCTATATTACAACATTTTCGATAATAGTTGGTGATGTGACGTTTAGTGATAACTAGTACTTTCTTTTACTTGGTCAGGATTGGTATCGTCCCAATAAGAAAAAGTAAGAGATTTCTAAAGACTAAAAGAGATCTAAGGACTGGACCTGACCGAAAGGTTTGGTTTGAATTTTAAGATTATAATAACACTTTCGCCTTATGAATTTTTTATAAGAAAAATGAATTAAAATAAAATAATGTTTTACCCTAAAACATATTTTAGTATTAGATTAAAAATGTGAGTCCTTTACGCACTTGTCAGCAGGTAAATAACGGAGAAATAAAATAAAATTATATTTAATTAAAACTTTTATAATGACAACAAATAGATATTGTCTCAAAAAAGAAAACGCATAGAAAGTATGTGTTTGTGTTTTCGTGTCAAACACTTATTTTGTTAAAAAAGAATGTTTATTTCATTATATTTATTTAACTTTAAGTTTTTCGAACTTTTTATACAGGATAAGAAAATTTTAACTTAAAATTAAAACCACCTTTCCTGAAGAATAATTCATCGACAAAAGAAAAATTAACGAATTGAATTAGTAACAAAACATGACTTCAATCGGATTTTTCTAATATGAATCTTATGTTTACTTCGAAATTAAATATGTTTTAGTATTTTTTTTCTTTAAACAAGAGTTGAATCTGTCTTTGAAGGTAATTAAGGATTTTATTTTATATTTTATTCTTTATTCATGACAACAAATAAGGTTTAATTAATAAAGATGTAAACATACACATTAATCTGCGTGCCAAATGTACCAATGGAGCGTATTTATACAGAAATTCATATCTATTTTTTAGTTATTTCGTATTTCTAGTATTTAATAATAACTGAAATCCGTCATTTCTCATTATTGCAAATGCATAAAAATCTTCAAGTAACAAAAATATATCTTCAATTATTAAAATACAAGATTCTTATATTTTTATTACAGTATTATTCGTTTAAAAATTGCAAAATACCATCCGTATTAAAAAATATGGAGACTGAATGGAATTCAAAACTATACAAACACTATTGACCTTGGGAAACAAATCTATTTTATTGGAATTTCAATTCAGTAAAAGCAGGATTTTCTGACGAAAAATTTAGGAACTTCATTCAAATCTTAAAATTACATACCAAAAATGTAATGTAAGCACGTTTAAGAAAATATTATGTAATTAATTTCATGATTAATTTAAAATTCAATATTTTTAAAATAGTCAGAATATTATATTTAAAAAAAACAAGATAAGATAAATATGGACATTAAAAAAATCAATTTTTAATGGAAGCGTATATATTCACACATGTTAGGAAGCACATGTTAATGTATAACCAGATTGATTCTTAAATATAGTTCTTTAATATTCATTACCAAATATTCAGTTTTATATTGAGTAGGGCGTAGTTTCAAATATTAATTTAGAATTAAGCAAACATTTGGAGAAGGAAATCTCTCAATATGGCTTTCTCTTCAAACAGATATGGCAATTCCACCGCATAAATATTTCATCATTTCCAAGTAAAATAATTAGAAATAGCTTTAGACATTTGAAAAATTGAACTGCAAAGAAAATAAATGAAAATTGACGATAAAAGGAAATTATGTTACTTGAATATCCAAGGTAATCTGGTGAAAGGGAATTTGGAGAAAAGAGTTCCGTGTTTAAAATTCACTGTTACCAAATAAACTTATTTGTAATTATATCATGAAATATTTGTTTGATTTTAGTTTGGCCATTTTTATGTGTGATTATTTTGTCTGTAACTACTGACCGTAGAGAGAATTGTTTAAATAAAATGACAAGAATTCGGATTCGAAGTTAACAAGAATCCTGCCATAAGAATACATTGTACATTTTTTCACGAATGTTCTTGTAAGTCTGCTAGAAAAGACTGAAGGAAGAATAGTTTTACACTCAATTTTGGTTAGGAAGGTTACAGTTCTGTTTATTTTCCTCTCATTAACTTAATAATGTTCAAAATTACGCAGTCAGAATAGTACTAAAGATACTTTAACGTGTGACATGAATGTAATAAAATCACTTAAAAAAAGATTGAGCATTTGATTACAATAATAATCTTGAAAAAGGTGTTGCATGCAAAGATATAAAAATCAATAGATTAAAATAATAAACATATTATCTTTCTTTCTACGCATAAAAATTGTGGATTTCGGACGAGGTGTAAAAGTCGCATGTGCTAAATGTTCTATCTTCAGAGTCCCACACAACAGTATTTTGTAGTATTTACTGTAGTAAAGTAACCGAATATGCTTTTTGCACTCTTTTTGATGACTGATTGATTCTAGCTTTGACAAAAAAATATAAATTTTTGTTAAAAAAAATCACATTCTAAATTTCACATTCCTATTAGTTTACAATTTGATCAAGGATCATATTTTGGTGCTAAAACAGTGCATTAAACTTTATTCACATGATTAATTCTTGTTTCTTAATTAGTAAAAATAATTCTGGCGCAACATTGGTTATAGTAAAAAGTGTACTGAACTCTAACTAGGCTGGCATAAACCAAAGAATGTAATTTAAACTCTAAATTGTGATAATTATTTTTCCTGATGTTATAGGCTCTACCTATATTCTTAGATGTATTATTTTTTATTTTCTTAAAATTTATAATGATAAATGTTTTTGATTGTTTTTGTTGCAGGTTGCTTGAAATTATTAATCTAAATTTCAGTTTTCTGATAATTTAATATTTTTCAATTTATCATTTGACTTAATATAATAAAAATTATATAGTCACTGTAAATAGCATTATATTCTTGATTCTTAATTGTTTATCGTGGAAATTTGTACAGACAACATATTATTTATAAAGGTATGCGATGGCATTACTGCTTTCAATCCTCTCGTTCCTAAACTCATGGGAATTTTTGTTCTTTTGAACACTGGAATGGTATATGTATATCATCAATATCGTCTTCTACTCACTCCTGAATGTCTTTCTTGGCTCAAAATGTTAATTTATGTATAATATCGAGCTTTGATTCTTAATTTCTGTTGCTGTTAAGAGATATGGCTTCAATAGGAGGAGTTGAAACATTGGATTATTTCTGGTTGAAACAGTGGATTATTATTTTTATTGTGGTGATTATAGCATAAATGTCCTCAGGGAAATATCTGAAATTGTATGCAAAAGCTTTTTTTCCCTTGTTTTGGTATATGAAACTAATGAATAGGAAAAGGATGATATATTTGATTAAGACTGAAAAATACTCAAATGTAACGACCGATTAATCCATAGAAAGTTTAACTTACATCATTTCATATAAGAATAGTAAAAATTGTTACTCCATTCCAACGAGGGAGGACGTTTCAAAAGCTTTTCACTAATACTTCCCGCATTTATTCAAAGCAAAATGAAGACAGAATGAAAATTCAGATATTAAAATGGTAACCTTAAACCGGCTACTCCGACTCTCCCGGAGGCACCTGAAGAAAAATCTGGATGACAGGATCGCCGCAATAACAGCACTGGTGGGAACCGTGACTTTGTTCTAACGACCCTCACAGGCACGTACAAATTTTTCTGTTAGAAATACGTCCTGTAAATGATGGGAGGAGCCGACTTTATCTGCCCCCCCACCAGGGTGGCTAGAACCAACCACCAGGCCGGAAGCTTCTCATCCTCAATTAAGAGGCGCCCTTCCCAGTGTAGAGCTTAGAAAGGTAAAAAAAATTAATTAAATATCTGGAATTTTTAAAAACTAGTAATAATAGTAGTAACTAGTAATTTGAAAATCTAAATTTCTCTAGCTTCAAATGCACTGCAGAAGAGACTTTATAAAATTACATGATATTAGTTAAAGTAAATTAGAATTACATATTTTTCATTTTTTTAATCATTGTTGTTAAAATTTAGGTCCCATAAGCATTTAGAAAGGTGAAGTACTTTTCTAAAACTTTAGCAAAAAAGAAACATGGTATCATAGAAGGATGAATGTTAGAATAATTGAAGAAGAGTGTTGCTGGGTTTTGATAAATTTCGATAAGTTCTCTAAAAGAAAAGAAAAAAAAATCCTTAAAATAATTGCTAATATTTGTAATTTCAATTATATTAACAAACTTTTTACTCATTTAAGTTCTGATAGAACTTATATAGAAATGCAAATTTTTCATTTATAAGGTAATAAAATAAAAATG
>JAPMOR010002685.1:38770-51898 GCA_026543865.1 Argiope aurantia | reverse complement strand
TACTGAAAATAATACAAGAATTTGCTATCAAAATTAAAATAAATTTCCTAATCCGTTATTTTACTCGCTGATGATTATATCAATTCTTCTTATTTAGATGGATGGAGCAATGAATAGTGCACAAAAATAACTAATAAAATGAGATTCTACGCTACAAAATCATATTCAATTTGAAACGAATTTCTAATTATAAAATTCAACCCCTCACTTGATGAAAAAGTGAAGCATATAGTTGTGCAATATAAATGTTTGATTTTTGTAGTTAAATTATGACATTTCATTTTGTGACTCTCAGTTCTTTCGTTTTGATTCTACTTTATATTAATTATGTGCCACAAATAAGCCGGGATAGTCTTGTTTTACGCTATTGGATTCTCATCCCTTGGGTTGTGAGCTTAAACTCGGCGGGCCGAAGACTCCCGTGTACATGGTGATTTGTGCATGTATAAATCTTTCTTACACAAAAAGTCCTCCAAGTCGATACAATACCACTGAAGGTAAAGAATCATAGGTGATCGTTCTCTGATTGAGGTTTAAATTACGATATGTGGATGAATGAATGAATTATATGAATAAAGTCCATTCTGTAAAAATTTCTGTGACGCATGAGTAGCTAAGATGTGCTCTTGTACATAGATGGCGCTACGGAAAAAAAAGGACCCTAAAACTCGGCTCAAAATCGCTGACTTTATTAGTGGGCTTGTCTATGACAAATGTCATAAGCAACAACAACGACATGTGTCACAAATTTGTAGAGATATATGATAAGGTTAAGTTATAATACGGCAAATATTACGAAAAATTTAAATCAGAAATATTATAAATTATACTGATATAATATCATAAATATTATATCATTCAGATGCCATATTATAAATGCATATTTGTAGTCATTAAGTATTAATTTGAATGTACAGCATCTTCAATTTAATTTAATCGTCATCCCATATAACAGCAAATAACCATTTCAGTAGGAAAATAGGTTGAATTATGTCGAATTTAAAACAAAATATTCCAATTTGCTTTAAAGTGCAAATTTTGATTTGATATGTTTCTAACTAAAAATCCTGATCTTTTTCTTTACTACCATTAGTTACATTTAGAAATGCTGCATTAACACTCAAATTGATGTTTCAGAAAAAAATCACTTAATTTAGTAAAATAATATAGAATTAATATCTGACATTAATGAAGACTTCCTGTGAGTTGAATATAATTCTATAAATAGGATTTAAGTTTAAAGTGTAAACTTCTGCATTTTCTTTATTTTAAAATCAATGGATTTTTTTTCTAGAAAGAAAATGACGTTATCGAATGAGTATATTTATTGAAAATAAAGCTATTTATAAAATAATAAAATGAAATAACACGACTGCAAAATTCTATGAAAGCAAATAAAGATATAGAAATTTATAAAAATAAATTTCCAAGAAATTTGATGCATGACATTTTGTTTCAGTATTCTAGAAATATATGAATTTTTACAGAACTAAATACTTACAGACGGAAGACATAATTGTTCATACAGTATTAATTAATAAATTTAATTTTTGAATTTATCATTCAAACGCAAATACGAATTTCATTCAAAAACATTTGAAATCTCTTTGCAAATTATGATTAGAAACACCAACCGAGTGAGCAAGAGAGCACTGTGGTTCAATTTCAGAGCTAGAAATCCAAAGCTCTAAATTATAAAAAGAAAAAAAGTACAGTTAAAGAAAATTAAAACGGCTGATGTGTGGATAAAGAGTTCCTATTGCCTCTGTAAAATATCTGTAGAATGCCGAATATTTTCAAATCAAATCATCGATTTACGCAATGCTGCGAAGAACGCATAAGTATGCGGTATGAGAACTAAGCAACTATAATAATGATGTACGTATGCAAATCATTTTCATAAGTTAAGTTTTCCTTACTAAAGAATTTTTATTCTTTAGTAAAGAATTTTCATTTCCATACACAGGTCATTTGGTTCAGATCCTGATTTTCTATCTGATTCCGTTTTATTTATAGTTTCCAGCATTTTCTAAAAGTTTATGCTTTGAATTTCCATTTGAAGCATAACAAATAAGTTATTTTTAATAGCAGCAAGGCATTCTCGTTTAGAAAAATTCGAAATAAAAACCTAAATGCATTAATTACACTAGTTTTGTACATTCAGATTTGCAAATTATAAGTTCCTGGAGAATTATATAATAATGGATGAATAGTATATCTGAGTTCCAAACTAATAATGAATGTTCTTAAATTAAGCTAAATTATTAGAAAAAATGCAACAAAAAGAAATCGTCCAAAATTTTCTTTCTGCTAAATTCAACTGTTTGAAAATCAAGCATTTGCAAAATGAAGAAAAACTATAAAATCAGTATGGAAATAAAGCATTGCTTCAAGTAAACAATCTTTAGGAATAAAATTTACTATCTGAAGGATAAATATTCGGCGACATTCTAAAGATTGTAGCATCCTTAATATCTTTATTTTATTCTATAAAAAACAATTGAATTATTTGGTAATTTTTTTACTCTTATTGCTTGGAATTTCAGATACACTACAGTTCTTTTGTTTTGATGGCATGATATCAGTTTCTTTCTGACACAGAATAATGCTAATAGAGTAAACGCTTTTCAGCTGTCTAGACCGGAAATGAATAGAATAAATTCTTAACTCCTCTATCTTGGTATATATGTTTCTAAATATTTGAAGACATTGCACACTCATAAAATAGTGTGACTATTAGAAGTGTTTATGGCTCATTAAAATCCTTGTGAGTAATGATATCAAACGATAAAAGAAAATATCCGATCTTGCTGTGAGTGAATTCAAGATGTATTTATTCCTTATCAATAATGTAACTCAGAAAAAAAATGAGATATCACAAATCATCATCCGACAATTTTTTCATGCTTTGTTGGCGAAAAAAATACGAATTTCTATTCGTAAAAATCTTTTCATTGCTATAAATATCATTCTAGACGCAGAAAGTGTTCAAGGAGGGAAAAAATAATGCTGAGAATCCCGAATGGTATATAATATTTATATAAAGAAAGAGGGTTATCATACATCAAGTAGTATTTTTATTATTCTTTGTACATTTTGAGCGTCTATGAGAGCAAAATTCAATAATTTGCAAATAAATTTTAACGTAACCTTTAATTGGGAAGTAGCTGTTTCTCAGACCGCTAAAGTGGACTTTCGGTCACTTCTGTTCTATTTTCAGCTCAATCGAATCGATTGATCCTGTAGCTTCTTGTTTCATGCTCTTCACTACACGTGCACATTTTAAACCGGTTTCAGAGAATGATTTTTAAAATATTTCAGCAATTCCTTTGAACAGAATTCCTTCAGAATTTTTTTTATTTTTTTTTTATTTGAAGTCGCATTTAACAAATTCTAATACGTGAGTTCAAATATAATTAATTTTTCTAGTGGTATTATATTTTGAAAAATTTCTAAAATATATTAACATATCAAGAGAACATCTACAGAATTTACAGGCAGAATATTATATTAGTACTTAACCGGTATGTTCAAAATGACTTCAAAAATCATAGTACATGTTTATAAGTTTCTGCGTAGAAACGATGCCTATAAAAAAAGGGTCAATTTTACCCATTGTCATTTATTTATTTATTTTATTTTTCATATAATTGTTAATTTTTTCATTATATTGCTTTCTATATACCTTGTATACTGGTAAAATAAATATGATTAAAAAAGTAAGATTTAAATGTTTTTGCAAGAATATTATTTGTTGTAACGTGTAATTTAAGAAGAAAATTGTGTTCGAACGCAATTACGTTTTTCAAAGAAAATATATTTTGAAAAATTTCTAAAATGTACTGCATAAAAATTCTGTAGAATATGTTGGTTGATATTCATACTAATATTTTCATTAGATAATTTAATTTTAATATAAGGAAAATGTGGTCTCTTAGACTGCACCTCCCCAGTTAAACCCTAACCTCCCCACAAGTAAAGGGTTCATTATTAGTGGGAGTGCAAATTAGCTCATTCAGATAAAATCCAGTGTGCAAATTTAACATCCAAATTTAGAGGACTATCGAATTTGGAAATAAAATCCTCAAGATGTTGACAGTCTATCGATCAAAGCATTCACAAGCATGTAAGCATTATAACTTAAAAACAAAATGATTTAATAAATATAAACAATTTGGTATGATTCTGTAGTATAATAGTTACGTACATCCATCCATCTGCAAACCTCGAATTTTGACTACTGGAGTCAGGGACGGAGATGTGCATGTATTATAATTTTAGTTATGTGTCCAGTTTTGGCTTCAATTGGTCGGAAAAAAGAAGTCCAAAATACACATACATTGTTCTGGTCAAAAATATACAATAACCTAATTTCAGTAAATAATCGCAAAAGATTGACAGTTACGAAGCTGCTTCGTAATTACTGTTGTTAATAATACACAATAATGTTGTTAATAATATGCAAGTACATTTATTAGAGTGTATGCGAGAAATATTCTGAGAGACAATTATCGGTGATTTCATTTTCTTTTCTGCAGATAAATTTCAACAGGCTTAAAAGAATTGTTTTAAAAAAATTAATCGAATTACAAGTACAATTTGTTAGACACTGCAAGTTCCAATAACCAATATTTCAACAAAAAATACTGAGTACTTCGAGTATATTAGGATACATTTATTTTCTAATGTCTATGTAATAAAATCTGTGATTTTTAATACGTAAAAGGATTTAAAATATGATAAAAATTAGTGGTCTAAATATTATGTAAAATTCACAGTATATTTGCCCTTACTAGGCTGCTTGTTGATTTGTATGATTTTGTCAAATATTACTTTTACCTATTTTGATATTTTTTCATTGATATTTTTTTTTGTATTTTTATATAATTTTAATCATTTAAATAATCGTCAATTGCTTATAGGCAATTCAATAATTTTAAAACGAATTGTGAATTTTAAAAAAATACATAGTTATATTTTACCAATCGAAATTTATATATTTTTGGCACGTCTAAACCGAATTATGGGATGAAAAATAAGAATTTTATTAGATAGGGAATTATTAAATATAAAATATTAGATTCTTTAGATAGGGATTAAATAAATACAACAGAAACTAAGAAAACGAATGATTTACCAAAAAAAGCATTTAATACTTTTAATGTATATGATTTTTATCTTTCACGAGTTTTTTATGCATTAAATATATATATATATATATATTCTAATTTGGCTATAATTTCCTCTGTTGAAAGAAATCTATGTATTTTTTTTTTGCAAGAGTTATACAGAAATTTTATGCTAACGTTTTTCTTCTGTATATGGAATTTTTTATCTATAATTTTTTTATCTTGAAATCCGCAGTTCTGAAAAAAAGTTAGATACATAAGTATTTTGGAAGTAATGGTATTTGGAGATGCCCCTAAGGGAATAGATATAATCCTTCAAGTCAATACCTTTCATTCTCAAAAGAAAATTTATGTTAAACGGAATGATAATAATTTTATCAAAATTGCATCGAAATATAAAACTTTTCAGTTGACTCATAGTAATCCTCAAGTGTGCTAGAAGAAGATGACAAGTTGATTCAGAAATAGAACAATGAATAGATTGACCCGAATCAAATAGGAGGCGCAATTCTTATTCTAAAATTCAAGGCTATTCCTCGTAGGAAATGTTTATAATTGGTTATAAAATACTATTTTTAAAATTTTCATCAAAATTTCGAAATGTTTTATTGGATTATACTAATGCTTATTAATATTCAAAGAAGATAGTAATAAAAAATGTATTCAGAATAAATTGAATAAGGATATCTAAATACATGAAGAAATGTTTATGTAATTCGTTTGCCAAATCTACAGGTCGTATCACAACTAAATTTTATTTATGCATTCTACAGAATAAGAAGATTAAGTTTAAAAAGAAAGTTACAAGAATGAGAATAAACAAAACCTTATCAAATAAAAAGCCAAATGAGGGTACTACATGACCCACCTAGACTCAAAGCAACTCCACCTAGCAGAAAGTACAAGCGTCACTAGTCGATACTAAAAATCGGTAGTCAACATAAATTCCAGAACTCTCTATGAGAATGTGTGAAATATCTAAAACAGAGCAACAGCACCTAATCACATCAACCTAACCAATATAAAGCCACCGCTTTTACTGGAAATGTTTAGTGAAGCAAACATAACAACAATAGTAAAAATTTAACAATAGAAACATTTTATTAATTTAATAATTCTTATAAACAATAATAGTTATTCAATAATCATTGCAATACAATAATAATTATTCAATAATCCTTACAATACAATAGTCATGCAATAAAATTATACAATACAATAATAGTCATGCAATAAAATTATACAATACAATAATAGTCATGCAATAAAATTGTACAATGCAAATAAAACAAAATAATGGAATAAAATTACTTAATTTCCAATAATAAAAGTTAAGCAATTATAACAATATATGATTCTTTTTACAATAGGATTCCGAATAATGTTCTTCAAATTTTGATATTTGTCAGCCAAAAGGCCTGTCACTCCTTCAATTATTCTAGAAGAGCAAGTCTTTAATGATATGGTTTTACAGATCCTTTTGAAATTCTGTAGTTACAAAATAGTTCCTTTTCAAAGGACCTATGTTCGTATATCCTGAATATACAATGACCGAAATAAATCTCATGCAATAAGAAAGTTTCTTCTATGCGATTTAATTTAATTTGAAGAAAGAATTTCTTTATGCGATAACTTTATTGGAATTTGCCTAACGAATTTGCCATGCATCGATAATCTATTCACAATATTATTTTAGACTCATTATAGCATCTCTCTATTACTTCTTTCCTTAGTGTATTTTTGACCAGGTAATCGATTCTTTCATTTCCATAATAAAAATGATATGCTTTTATCCAAAAGAAGTTAATATCTAAATCAGAATCTGTAATTTTATCTTTCATATTCGGAAGAATTTCCCTAACTTTTCGAGTTCATTATATGGCATTAACTTCGATATAGAATCAGTACTAAAATAACGTCTTTTTAGAATAGCAAAATTCACTGCTATACATAATGTCTCAGTTTCAGCCGCAAAGACAATTTCCCATCCACTAGTCTAGACATAACATGATCTTGTTCAATACCATTGAAATACCAAGTTAATGCTCCTCCTTCCTTATCCCCCCTCTGTGAGCCATCAGTATTAATACGATGTTCGTTTTTCATAGTGGTATCAAAATATTTCCATGGAATTACATGGACTTTACTAAAAACAATATCTTTTTTTTATAACCGAATTCCCTCTTTGAGCCATCATTATTAATGCAATGTTCTTTTTCCAAGGTCGTATGAAAATATTTCCGTGGAATTACATGAACTTTTCAGAGAAAAATATATTTTTCTTAACCTAAAGTTAAAATATCATTTGAAATTCTTTTTAACTTATAAATTTTAATTTCTTCTGTAATTGAATTAAATTTATTTTTTACCCAGTCGATAGAGGATCAGCTATTTAGAACTTGTATGGACTAAATTGAAATTATTCTATAAACTTTAGAAACCGCTAGCAAATAAAGTCGTTGAATCTAAAGAAGTTCGTTTCTCTTTTTCTCTTGCTTCGTAAACCAAACTTTAAAATTTTTTTTCCAAACTTTTAAACCCTTTTTAAATTTATTAGGGCACTTGGTTTTTATAATTCCATTTAAACTTCATAATTTTAAATTTGTTCAATTTTCCACCGTTTCGTTTTAATTTTAACGTCGACTTTTAATGCATCTTTTATTACTATTAAAGTTATTTTTTAGGTTGTATTAGAAAAAACTTTTATCAACCATGCGTCTGGCGCAGTATAGCCTACACTGGCTCTTATGCCAATAAAACAAGCAACCAACCAACCAACCGTAAACCAAACTTCTTTACCACATATGAAAAATTTCTCAATTATAGTTTTATAAATTTCTTCCAGTGTCCTTGATGTAAATTCTCAAGTAACTCTCATAAGTCACTTTATTTTTTTTATCAATATTTTCTCAATTTTTGTTTTCGGATCTTTGAAACAAAACATAAAAGTCAAATCCGTACCAAAAACAATTACCAAGTATTCCTTTGAGAACCTATTCTTGTATCATATTATTTAATTCATAGGAAATGAGAAATATCCTTAATAAATTTAATATAATGAGGTTATAAAAAATAATGAGGTTTATTCAGACCAAATATTAGATTGAAATGATTGGGACATTTTTCAATTTTCTGTAAAATTCATATGCTTTTTTTGAAAACGAAATAATAATCTGCAATTGTTTTCATCAATAGAATTGCGTTATCTGCAAATGCTTGCATTTTATATTCTGTAAGGTTTCACTAATTCATTGAAAAGTTCCACTGTAATTAACCAAAGCGCTGTCTCACAATTAGATCTTCCTAGAACTCCATGATTGTGGCTCAAAGCTCATTATTTAGCAACGTTGTTGTATGATTTAAAAAAAAATGTCTATCAATTTGTATAATGTTTTGTTTAATTTATACTTTATGTTAATTTAAAGTTATTTCATATTAATTAAAAATAATAACTAATAACTTAATGTCTAATATAATAATATCTTAAAATAATAATTAAATACTTTATAGTAATTATAATTTATCTAATCTTACCATCTAATGGTATTAAATGCATTCTTATTATCCAAGAAGATCATGCGCTTTATTATTTTAGCATTTTAATCCTTGTATACAAAGTTTATTGTTGTTTCCAAAGGTGCCTCCGTTCCAAATTTTTTCCTAAATCTATGTTGATTTTTATCTAATATAATATTAATTTCAAAGATGTGCATAAATTTGTTATTTAATAACTCGTCCAGAGTCTTCCCCCAAACAGGTATAAGGGAAATAAGTCTATAAGATCTGCTATTACTTAGGTACTTAGGTTCAAGAAAGGTAAGGTCCTTACCATTCTTGGGTAATAAAAAAAAGTATTCATTTCCTAAGCGCCAATCCATTAGTTCAGTAAACGCTTTTATATCAGCAATGAAAAGAAAAGAAAAATAGTTCATATTTTTGTCGGTGGAGTGGTACAATATTGCTATGAAAATAAGTTGTTTATTTTTAGTAAATAAACTTCCAACAACTTTTTTTAATAGTAATTATAAAATCATTAAACTTAACACTTGTATTTCTATCATCTGCATTCATAACTGAATGTTTAAATTTCAACGTAAGTTCTTCAGATTTCGGTATTTCAGTTGGTTTGCGATACGTCCCGAGTACATTATCAAAACTCCAGTCTCTTTAAAATGCAAGGAAACTCACGCAATGTTATTAATAGAAATTGCAGATGAGGGAAACGTGAAAATTCCTCGAATGGTGAATTGTTATAAAATGACTAAAGAGTTTGACTAGTGATTTAGTAAAGTAGTTTTGTAGTCACTAAAATGGTAGTTTAATGAAAAATTGCTTCGTACACTTGTTATAAAAATAGAAGAATATCATATAATTTTCAATTTTATGCAAATTATTCGGATCATATAGCCATTCTCTCTCACTCGGCCAATTATGGGAGCCCCCTTATGTTACCATTATTGGATTACCATTAAGGGGGTAGATAGAAGAATTTCATATAATTTTAAATTTTATGCAAATTATTCGGATGATTTAGCCATTCTCTCCCACTCGGCCAATTATGGGAATACTTTCTTTTATTCTAAAACTAAAATAGCATTATCAGAAAAAAATATAGTTCTGATTACTTCAATTACTTCTGTTATGCATAAAAAATTAATTGCAGTTCACTTATAACTCTTGACATAGAGAGGCTTTCAGTAATACAAGTTTAATCTATAATATGCTTACGTTACATTCTTTTTATCACTTCAATTAATGCATTTAAGCAATATTTATATTATTTTCCTAAATTAGAATCTTTATTTTACTATCTAGAAACGAATGCATTTTATAATAATTTTAAAATATCTCCTTGGAAATGTACCTTTGGAAATCATTTTGAGTGTCATCAATAAACTTTTTAAAATCTGCGCTTCGCCTCATATCATTTTTTTTTATAGTTTGAGGTGTAGAGAGCTATTTTTTTCAGAAAACTTTATGTTCATACATGATTGTTCAATTTTCAAAAATAAATTATTTTTTCCAATAAGTTTGTATCAATGCTGCATACTTCAATATCGTCCATCATCTCTAACTTTCAGATTAAAACGAATATATGTTGCGGTTGATGTAATTAACAGCTTAGTGGGAATAACAAACAATGCGTATCATTATCATATTAATAACTATAACTAATAACTATATTCATATTAACGGTTAATATGAATAACTATCAATCAGTGTGATTAATTGATTAATCCCACGGTTATAGCAGATTATGTAAAGATAATATAGGCTGAAACAGCCAAGTAAGGATTTTTGAAACGTAATATCAAAATCTGAAACCGCGATTTATTTCATTGTATGTAGATGGTATTATCTATTATTTTGACAAAGTAATAAACCACAGACACAATAAACCATATTTGAAAATAAATTTAATTACTCGTTTTCAGTATTTGAAACACAAGTGATGTAGAATGGCAATTGAATATGTCCCGAAAAAGAAAGTGCATACATTCTTACCGTTTTATGTTCTCTCATGCTTTTGAATTAAGAATACAAAAGCATGGGATAATTTGAAGTCAATTCAATTTGATAACGTTATACTATTAGAAATCATTAGTTTTATTTTCTGACCATTAAAAACGATTTCTGAAGTAATTACCGATGACAACATTCATAGGAATCATGCATTATCTCTAAGGTAAACACAATTAAATAAAAAAATATTGAAGTGTTATAATAAATGTGTGTATTTTCATGTAAAATGAGAATAATTTAACAAATCTATGGAATTCACAGCTAAAAGCTTCTATTTAAGAAAATTAGGAGAACTTTTCACACTTCACTCCGATCCATTTCATAAAGCATACAGAAATCCCCGGATATTCAGAATAATACAATTTTCATTTCACAATTTGTTATTAAATATATATACATTTTGAATACATCATCAAATATTTATATCAAGACCATTTTCAAGAAAAATAATTCAAACAAGAAGAAGAATGTGTATCCTGTTTGCTAGTCAATTTTAAAGCACGTTCCAATAAAATGAAAACCACACAATGGAAACTTTGTTTAGCAAAGCGGTGGTTAATGTTTCAGAAAGATCGCAATCTTTTAGTATCGTTTTAAATCCTTCCCCAGAATTCAGTGTTTCCCACTGATATTGTATATGCACCGTTCTAGAAGCCTCCAACATTCGAATGTGAATCGAGTATATTTTAGATTTTTATCAATGCATCTAGTTTTATTAATTGAAAATCTGATTATTATTTTCTTAGAGAATTCTCTGAAATAAAGGTGAAATATTTTATATATAATGTTTAAAGATCTATAGCCATTAGACATCTTTAGGTGTATTTTTAAAAAAAAATTAGCAAATACTTTATAAAAATAAAATCTAAGAAATGCGATGTTTTATTCTTATCAGTATTATATCTTATTTCTTATTCCTGTTAGGTTAAATTTGTTTCGTTTTCATCTCACTTATATTTCTATACACACATATGTTTATATTGCCGCATTGAAGAAAGACAGTCGAATCTCCATGGCCGAATGGTCGTGGCACTGGTCTCATGATCAAGAGACCTGGTTTCCAATCCCGCTAGAGACAATGCGATTAATAGTATATGTAAATACTTAATTCCTTGATTTTATGTTTTCCTATATTTCATGTTCCAGAAGATACTAGACATTTCTTTAGTTTACCAGACAAGTGTTCTGGACTAAAGAAATGTCTAGTATCCAGAAGAGTATTCTGGAACTTTCTCTGCTTGAATAAAAGCAGAAGCGTTGTCAGTCACTGTATTCTCAGTTCTGAGTTCAGTTAATAAATTGCTTTAGCTCTACTTCTTGTGTGTGTCATTAAGTTCTATACTAAAGTATCTACCTGGCAATATATATATATACACACACAGGCGGATATCAAAATAATGGAAACACCTTCGATTTCAAAAGAATCCTTTATTACTATGATGTAGTACCGCCTTTGGCATGTAATACAGCTTGGATTCGCCTAGGAATCGATTCATATAACTTTTGAATAGTGTTTAGAGATACATTGTACCATTATTCCTGGATAAATAGTGAAAAGTCTAAGAGAGATGCCGGTGGAGGATATGCATTCCGTATTTAATGCTCTAAAATAGAGCACAACTTTTCAATTATATTGAAGTCAGGGACTGTGCGGGGCAAAGCAAATGCTTAACTTCATCCTCGTGTCCATCGAACCATGATTGGACAAGTCTCGCTGCATGGGTAGGTGCATTATCATACCGGAAAATTCCATCTCTTTCGGGAAACAAAGTTTTCATCATAGGATGAACCTGGTCAGCTAAAATTTCTCTTACTTCTCCCCAGTGATCTTTCCTTTCAGAGTTACGATTGGTCCAGCAAGAAACTACGACATGTCTGTCCATATAATGACAGATCCACCTCCATGCTTGACAGTTGGAAGGTGACGATCACGATCATACGCTTATCCAGGTGTCTTCTAAACATGCACCCCTCCTGTTGTAGGAAAAATGTATGAAAGATGAATCATCAGACCTTATTACCGACTTCCGCTTATCAATCGATTAGGTTTTGTGACTCTGACCCACTGAAGACGACGTTTATCATTAAAATGTGTGACAAGTAGCTTGGGAATTGCTGCTCTGCCATAAATGTTATGTTTATGAAGGTGCATTCTAAATGACACTGGAGAATCCAGATGGGTATTGAGCTCTGCGGTCACTTTTGCTGCAGTTTTTCGCTTTTTAGACATTACAATTCGCTTCAATGCCCGTCGTTCTCTTTCACTCACCTTCTTCTTCTGCCCTCTATTTTGCTTTGCCTAGCTTGTCTTGCAGCGCTGTGTCTATTCTGTCATGATTTTAGACACTATAACTCTAGAAATGCCTAAGAGGTGAGATGGTTCGGTCACACTTACTCTAGCTAATCGGGTTCATATAATTTGGCCTCTTTGAAAATCGAACGGTTTACGGTCGACATTTCACTCTTTTGAAAAAAA